>VXBU01005741.1:888599-908570 GCA_013400315.1 Bombycilla garrulus
AGAGAGAGAGAGAGAGAGAGAGAGAGAGATTTATATTGATTTCAAGGACCATCTAAACCAGTGGGGAGTTTCCTAGTTGTCAATATTAGCTTCAACTTAAACCCTGTGGGACTGACATTTAAGGGAGCAAGTAACTGGGCAGGGACTCCAGAGACCAGTTGACCAGTTTACACAACAGTTTTTTTCCATTTGCTTCTTAATGACCTCAGTCACCTCTCTCTATGACTCAGTTTCCCCATCTGTAAAGGGTAACTGAGTTACCTTTTACCAGGGGGTCAGGTTCCCCTGACTTTTCTTGGGGAAGGATGAAAATCTACAGAAAAGGTGAGATGAGCTGGGTATTCTTATTTTGCACATAGTAATAAGAGAAGAAATTAAAAAAAAAAGAGACATTTAATCAATTTGAGTAAATCTGTTTCCTTCTAGTGAGGAAGCTGATTTTTCAGAAGAATTTGTTAGCTATTACCAGAAAATTTCTCAGCAGCAGCTGCAGAGATTAGTCATCTGCAGCTAGCCAGAACTCAAATCTATACTGGCTGTATTCAGAGTGTGCCACTATCAAATTCCTATTAATCACTCAGTTAGTGCAGTGGCGGTAGCTAAGGCTGGTTCCCAGACTCAGACTCTGCCCTTGGTGAACATAAAAAGCAAAACTCTCCTTGCCACTCCTTCAGGAAGCAGCTTGAGACAGGGCTCATCTAGAAATCAAGCTGGAAAAAGAAGTCTGGGCTCTAATCTAATCAACGGAAATTCTCCTCACCTCTACAAAGCCAGGTTTAGCTTAGCCCTGTATCCAAAAATAAATATCAAGGATTTTCCAGTGCATATCGGTGACTTTCTAAGGAGCCTGGATGGGCTTCCTCCAAGCAGCAGCAGCAGCAGCCAGCAGCGCCCTTGGCAGCGGCATTTTCGAGCCTTGTACGAAACATGCTCACCAAGGCCTGCAGCTCTTGCACTCCCTCAGCCGTATCACAGAGCTGCTGGCCTCAGAAGCATATTTTAGAGCATTTTTTTAGCTATGGCCAAGCTAAGGGTTGCTTGGCTGGAGGGCGTTTTGGAAGATAGTGCAGCCACATGCTCTGAATAACTGAATTAACCAAATCTCACGTGTTCAATTATATTTCCATTGGTTTCTACAGCTACTGGGACAGTGCAGGGCAGGACATGAGCTCCAGTCACATAGCTGGAAATGCAGAGAAAGACACAGCTGAGGTATTCAATAATACCTCAGCTCTGCACAGTCCAGTAACAGGAGTCCTTTGGCACGTGAACCTTCCATTAAGCACATTTTTGGAATCAGGCTGATGGTCAGGGAGGGGTTTGTGTTTGCTTGATAGATTTACAATAGGATCTCATTGGCCTTCTGCTCAGTGTTTATCTGGCTCTTGCTTCTATTTAAGCATTCAAAGCAATACCCTTGGGCTTTGACTGCATGAGAACCAAACCTGCTAAAGTGAAATGGCTAAAATTTGAACACCCTAGGAGTCCATGAATCCTTGGAGATAAATAAGGAGTTCTTGTCACTGAGAAAATATGGACACTCAGGCTGGCCAAAGCATCAAAGTGAGTCTCCATGTGCTGCCACTAAATGCTGGAATTTGGGGTGATATTTCTGTCAAGAAAGAGATGCAAAATACAGCTGTTTGTGTAAATCAGGACACATCTTAAAATACCCACAGCCCTCTGTTAACAGCGCAAAGTCCAGTGAAGGGCACATGTCACTAAAGCTCAGTGCACAGAAAAATGCAAATGGAAATTAAAAGCATCAAAAAGAAGGTGACAGTATGGTTCAGGGAATTTCAGAGGAAGGGTGGGCATCCATGACGCAAGTCACCAAGGCTGACCTCAGACCATGAAAGGAAAGATCATCACAGATGCCAGTAATGAACAGATGGTGATGTGACATAACACTGACTTCCCAATACATCATTGACTAATTAAATGACCAATATCATAAAGATGATTTTTACCACAAAAATCTACAAGTGTCTAAAGACTTCAAAGACAGTAAACTCATTTTGTAGATGACAAATATTAATGAAGAACTCAATTAAGAGCCCCATAACCCTCCACTCAAATTTAAAGCTGCTTGCCCCAAATTACACAATGAATTGCCATGGTGTATTGTGAAACTTACTCCTCATTTCAATCAGGAGATATTTTCTTCTCCAGTTACAGTAGTAACAATCATGGCTTTGCTTTCTTTATGGTGGTGTTAATCACAAACAGTGGAGTACAAAGGAAACATACCCAATATATGTCAGCAAAAATAATGGTAAGATTTAGTAATTTTGTATTTGTTCTTGAAACAAATAAACACAGCTGTAAAGATAAGTGGTTTGGGGTCTTTTTTTTTNTTTTCCTGCCTTCTAGCCACAGATGTAAGCCACATTACACATTACAAAATTGTGTAATGTTGACACAATTGCTGATCACAGTTGTCCTGGTCATTTTAAGGAATCAGACCCAGTGACTTTGATTAGGAGTCACTGAATCTGCCTATTCTAAACATAAATTCAGCCTTTGTCATGTTATGCTGGAAGTGTGGCTCAGGAAGCCACCTCAATAACCTTGCCTATTCATTCATTTGGCTTTTATGAATGGAAACCAGAGATCTGGG
This sequence comes from Bombycilla garrulus, assembly GCA_013400315.1. Lineage (NCBI taxonomy): Eukaryota > Metazoa > Chordata > Aves > Passeriformes > Bombycillidae > Bombycilla > Bombycilla garrulus. The sequence goes on from VXBU01005741.1 coordinate 891,220, forward strand.
TTATGGGTTATAGTGGGGTGGTTTGGCTGTGGTTCGGTTTTATTCTGAACAGAATACTGCTTTTTCTACTGTGGATGTTTACATGATTTTATATAGCCTGAGTTCATTCAGATTAGGTCAGGGCATCCTGAATTCGTCTGTAAGCTGACCAACATAAAATTACAGAGAAATTCAAGAATGACACTTTGGTATCCATATGTATTTTGTGCAGATAAACATCATCTAAGAGAAGGACAACCTGCTTCCACAGAATTGCAATATCTTTTACTAAAAACAAAAGCTGTGATTCTAACAGTCTGGCTTAATTTACAGAAAATTATGAATTTCCATATTATTGTTCACTTGTTTATTTCCCTGTTGTCAAGCATTTTATTTTTTATTGTTGACATCTGAAATTGAACCCATGTCTGCCTAGCAAAAGACAGCTACTTTCAAACTGTCTGTTTATGAGAGTTTCACCCCATTGTGCAAGTTATGGTGGATTTCATATAAAAAGACAAGCTTTATCAGTTTGCCAGAAAAAAGAACTATTCAGCTATATGAAGGGTCTTATCTAAAAAATACAAATATTAATCCCTAACTAGAGATCTGCAAAATCTGCTCTTCTTCATATCCTCTTCTTTGTGTATTTGAATACACATTTACAGAGGGATGAATCTCTCAGGTGATCTCCTCTTCCTTTCTCGTTGCTCTAACTCAAAACCAGCCAGTGTTCAGCCTGGCCATTTTCACGTGGGAAGCAGGAAACAAGGCAGAGATTTATCAGCTGTGCCCCACTGGCATTTGGGAATATCAGAAAGTTTATATTATAATTATGCAGCATTTTAGCTAAACTGGTTCAGTTCTTAATGAAGCAGATTTGGTTGCTGTGAAAGCCAGTGCTGAAGGTATGAAGGATAAGCTTCTTCTCACTTAGCTGAATTAAGCATTTCTTTTTAATGATCACTCCAGATTCCTCACAAAACAATCTCAGAAAGGGATCAACAGTCATTGTCAGTGCCTACGTGTCTCTGTTGAAAAGTAAGAGAAGATAAGTGACCATCTTGAGTTCAGCATCTAATACTTAGACACACAAAGTTAGCAGAGATGAACTCAAGTAGGAGAAGTATATGCAAAAACTACTTAGCAGCTTTTAAAATGATAATTATATAAGCAGCACAAAAGAGATTTGACCAGATATAGATTAAAAGAAACTACCACTGCTGTAAATGTGTATCTAAAAATTGTTAGAACCAAAAATCTAAGACAAGATATTAAAAATAAGTATGACAGGTGTATATTTAGATATCTAAAGAAAGGGTAAGGATTTTTTTTTAAGTGTGTCTACTCAGCAGAGCAGTATGGGTTCAAGGGCAGCTACTAGCATTTGGTGTTCTTGAAATGAAGCTATATGTTGAAAGCTTTGAACTGACAGAGGAATCCACTTTATGTCATCACTTTTTTTATTATTGATTTTTTCCTAAAGTATTTTTATTGTCCACACAGACTGTCACTGTCACAGACACAAAATGATCAATTTTTTTTACATTTTTTGTAATAAAATTAAAGAGCAGTGTTCAGATGTCCTGAAACCTTGCCTCAGACGAGACACAAAGGTGTTCATGTTACAATTGGACAGGCAATTCCTCAGCATCACTACACTGCCAAGGAGCCAAAATTCACCATGCAATCACTTACAGGTGCTCAGAAACACCCCAGTCTGCAGTGACCATAACTTAATTTTGCCTTTATTTATCTGCAGACTCTGAACTCTGCAAGAATCTGCAGGAGCACCTTGAACAAGTACGTGTGCCTTGAACAGACCTAATAAATTCTGACAGCAAGGGTGGACATTACCTGGAGGGCAGCTGGTGGAAATGGGAATACTTTTGAGTAATACTGGAGCTTTCTCTTAAAAATCTCAGAAACCATAATGGGTGATTTTTATTTGCTTCAAGCTGCTGATAGAGAACAGCCCTCACAAGGAAGAACACAAAACATGTTAAATCATATAACAAACAACCTTGAAAAGACTGCTAAGATCATCGTGTCCTACGTTCTGTGTGTGGGCATACACCTGTGTGTCAGTGGTAGTATTTATGGTCTGTGTGGAAATCGACTGATGTTTAGAGATGTTTTGTTGGGCTCCTTCAGAGCAAACAGGGCAAGAAAAGGATGAAGAAACACATTCAATGGTCTTTAGCTACCAAGTGATTAAAAATGGTAGATCTATCCCTGTAGATGGTAGATGCCTATCCCAAAAAGATCCATTTATATCAAAGTTGTTTCTGAAAGCGTGAATCTGGAAACACCTTGAAAGATGGAGGCTCCTGGAGAGCCTTTTGGTCTTATCGTGCATACAGAGAATTATTTGCAATTACAGAGAGGAATATTTTTCTGTTCTTGATACTGCTAAAGGCTTAGATCTCTTAAGCCATATCCAGTGACAGGAACCAGTGTAACATGGGTGATAAAGCTCTGCACTACAAGAAAAACACCAAAACAACAAGAACACATTCTTAAAACTAAAAATTAAAAATAAAATATAAAAGGGTAGACAGGGAGAGATATTTGCCACCTCCTAAGAAGATTTTTAAATCAAAGGGGGACACCGTGATTAGATTATGGCCCCAGAATGACAACAACTCAACTTTCTCTTTGAACTCAGAGAGGCTCCCAGGATGAAGTGGTGTTCAAAGACAATTCCTTTGCATGAATAATATGGGGGAGGGTTTAATTACCACCTCCTCTCATTCTTCATCTTCTCTAGCCAGAAAGCTCAGGTTTCAGCAGTTTTGTTTCTCACTGACACTGTGGCAGACGGGGGGAAGGGAGGGGAGGGTGGAAATACTACAAGGCTGGGAAAAAAGGGAAGCAGCCAGTGAGCTGTAGCAAAAAGAACAGAAAAGAAAAGGAAATAAAAGAAAAGGGCACTGCCTCATTCATATATAAACCAGTAAAAAAAAAATAAAAGAAGAAGAGAAAGAAAACACTATCCCACTGATATTATAAATCTCTGGAAAGGGTAGCGTCAGAAATCACAACTCTAGTGTGAAACAATCCTGTATCTCAAAAGTCATCTCACTCAAAAGTGTTACATTATAGCTGCAAGGGAACCACTGTGTGTCTGATTTCACTCTGGCTGTCAGCTTAAAAAGGGCTATAACAAATGCACACCAAGAATGAGTAAATCCTAGTGTTTGCCTGTGTAAATAAAGACTGAATTCATGCTGCCTTTATGTTGTCACTTCTCCTCATTTTAATAGATACATTATTAAGCACTGTTAATGTTACTGGCCAGTAACACTGGACAAAGAGAAGCGTGAGTCTGTTTATCTGTTTATAACGGATTTCACATATTTTCCAATACAGTTGATTTGAGCTCATATAATATTCACAGCTTAGATCAAAGGTAAGAAACGCTCTTAATTAATATTAGCAATAGCTTACAATCAGCCATGCTATCTATCACTTGCCTCTGCAGATGTCTTAAAACATCTGCAATTAGAGTGCCCTCTCTGGACAGAGGAGTAAGCCCTCCACACACAATGCAGAGAAAAGGACCTGCTGGGTTTCCTTACTCGGAAAAGTGAGGATCTGTCTGTGTTTCCCTACTCAAAGCTCTCCCTCAGTGGAGAATCACCTCTTGCTGTTCTCTGCCCAGCTCCTTTGCCAGCTGAGGACCTCTGCGATGCTGTGTCCCCGACGACGCAGGAGCCGCACGCCCTTCCTGACGTGAACTTTCCCTCGCCAGCTCTGCTGTGAGTCAGTTGGAATCAATTACTGTGTTGTGCAAAGCTCACGTTAGGCAATAGCAGCTGTGTGAGGGAACAGATTCCTCCCAGGTTGCTCTGTTTCCAGTGGTTTCTGACTAACTATCCCTGTCCATGCAAGGGGTCAGTGGGACAGCCCACCAGGAGAGAAAGGCTTCCCTTGCTCTCCTCCAGCCTCTGTCTTGGATGGGGGTGAAAGGGAGCAGAGCAGGCAGTTAAGAGTGCGCTTGGCTGGGTCCACCCAACCCAAGGCACCCAAGGACACCTGGGACCAGGAGGAAAGGATCATCCCATGCCTGATGTCTGAATTACCAAACAGATTCAGCCTGGAGTGTGAAAACCACTCTCAGGACCTCGGTCTGAGCTCAGGTTTACACATTCCATCTCCTCCTGTGCTAAACAGCAATGGGTTTTCCTAGAAAAGTGCTCCAGCAGCTTGGCCTGCTGAGCAGAGGTCATATGAAGACTCAGCATATAGACATAGAAGGTTTTGGCCAGGCACAAACTGCTGGAGCCCATCCACACTGTGGGGAAGTGCTCCCCCAAACCTCCAGGACTTAGCTAGAGACCTACATGGACTAAGTCAGAGGCAGCTCCACAGGTGCTCATATAGTCAAGGAACATGACCAGAAAGAGAACTGACACTCAAGCATGGTCTCAGGGCTATTTATACCCTGTAGAGATGCCTGTGAGCCCCTTTTGTGGCGTGTCCAATAAGACAAGCCTAACTGCACCACACAAGGTGCTGCTTGGGTGATTATCCTCCATCAGGAGGGTGAGAGGGAAATGGGGAATATTCAGTGCGGCTCCTGGCTTCTGTAGGAACAGAGGAAAACAGAAAGTGAGAAAAAGTATTTTTAAAAAACCCTTTTAGATTCTGTTTCAATTAACTATTCCTCTCTGTTTCTGAGAAAGACCTAGAGATGAGCAAGTGTAACGTGTCAGCCTGAACTAGCTCTACGCACCTCCACGCCTTGGGGAGTTTGGTTCCTGACTTCATTTACCGAAACAATGCCCAGTTGCTGAGGGGTTTGATCAGCCACCCAGATGACGAAACAAATGACAGCAGATGAGATAGGGGTTCCCCGTAGCAGACACATGATAAAGATTCAGAGCACTGTGCAGCCCTGCCCTCCCTGCTGCAGCCAGCTCAAGCAGCCCACACAGCTGCTGAGTTGCTTTGGGGAAGACCAGCTCCTGCAAGAGAGAAGATAAAGAAAGAGAGGTGGACAGATCATCCAAGATTAATGATGGAAAAAAAGTGAAAATACTTGTAAGAGGAAGCTTTCACTATGCCAGAATCATTATTAATCGCCTGCAACTCCCTGTGACTAAGAGTTGTTAAACTTCATTGGCATTTAAAAATATAGATATTCCATTACACAGGCAAAAAAACAGCTAAGATATTGGGATATGAAAAGAGGATTAACTGCAATGGGCACTTCTAATTCATTTTTAAGAATATTTTTTCAAAAGTGTTTTTACCTTGTCTGTTTAATTTCTGGCAAGTTGCTTTTACCTCATCTATTTTTAACTTCTAACTTTTTTTTTCCTAATTTGTTTTTTAACTCTCACACCAGTTTCTATGAAATTAATAAGAATGATAGAGAAATTTCCAAAATATTAAGATATTTCAAGCACTGGCTGAAACAGTGTCCAAAAGATGACTAAAATAAATTCCCTAACTGAGATCAATAGAGCCACAATCCTTAGTAGACATCACAGAATCAAAACTTGACAGGAAACAAGTTTTGATGGTCAGAGCATAATTTGCTTTGATACAAAATTGTATTTATAGAATCATCTTTTTCACTTTTTTGTAACCTTTTCTCTTCAGAGTCTTTTTCTCAGGTAAATCTAATGTAGCATCTTTGTCTTTCATTGTTTTGCACAGCACACCATCTTTTAAGCAACATGAGACTGAAATATTTGTGCAAAGAAAGTCTAGCATTCAGGTTTCTCACCTGTTCAGCTGTAAATGGAGACTGTGGAGATGAGTTTTTTGCCTAAGAGGGATGATATCACAGTAGGCACTACCAGTCTGGTTATACACCCTGTATTTCAAACTCAGGTATTCCTAAGAGAGAGCAGAAAGATCACTCTGCTTTTGAGGGCAGAACAGGCACTGGAGCTGTAGAGGGGTGACAAGGCACCAGCACATGGAAAACCATTTGCAACTCTTGGGTTGGCAATGGGCAAAAAAGCTGAGAGATGCAAAGGGCTGAAACCTCCCTCTGAGGCCACAGACACCCACACGAGTTACCATCACTCTGAGCCTCCTCAGTTCTCATGTGCACCTGTAAACTCCCTTTGAACACACAGGTGGGGGTCTCTGACATCTTTGGTAGCTCCGATAGGGAACATATAATTCTGCCTTCTGAATCTTCAAGCTTACCTTAGGCTTGCACTGTTTGTCTGAAATGGAGTAAAGGGACGTAAATTCACCTCTTACAAGGCAAACAGTGACAGTTCATTGAAATACATGGCCCTTGCCTTCCTCTGGAAGGGAAAAGCTAGAGCAACTAAGCAAACTCAAAGGCAGGATGCAAGATAAAGACAGCTTTGAGAAGGATTTGAGGTTTTGGTTTTCCATTGCTCTGTTCTAAAAATAACAATCAAACCTCAGGAAGGGGTGAGGTGGTACCCTGTTTTTACAGACCGTGAGTATTGGTGCACAGATGCTATGGAAGTATCTCTAGCTGACGCCTGGACTTGAGCTCGAGTCCCTCAGGAGCAGCTTTGTAGTTTTAAAGAAGCAATAAAAATGTTACACGTCTCTTCAATGACTGGTGTTTGCCTGCCTTCACAAATGACCTAAACACTTTCACCCGCATTTCTTGAATAAAAGAAACAATTAATATTTCCATATTTTTGCTTGTTATGAGGAATTGTGATTAAAGGATGGATACAAATTCCTGCTGTCCTGGGTACCAGGAGAGAGAAAGCCTTGGTACATTCAGCAGCAGAGGGTGAATATATGGAAAAGCCACCAGCTGCTGTTCAAGAGCACTAGGCGGAGACAGACTGTAGGTTCAAAGGACCCAGCAGATGTGTCTGGAAGGGAAGAGGGAAAAGAAGTGTCTGTTAGCTGTCACCGCCGTTGCACCAGAATGCAAAGGGCATTGGCAAAATTTTCTCTTGTTCTTTTGAGAACAGAGATTTATGAGAAGGTGTTCCCTAATTTAGTTCTGCTTTTCCCAAGATATCTCTGTCTCCACTCACGATGGATCTTCTTCCAGCAAGGAGTATAACTTACAGAAATGAAGAAAACCCCTGATCTTCAAAGGGCTGCAGCACATTGCCATAATGCCGTCATAGCAAGGACATAGCCCCATCTATACAGGCAAGATCAAACAGCATCCTGCAGAGTCAGGGTGCTATTGCATTACAACATGATTCTTCCCCATGACAGATTTGGCCAAAAGCCAGTTAATGAAATGGGTCTGCTATAGTGAATGGACTTGGGGTCTTAGACAGCAGTGGGAGATTTATGATGCTGCTGTTGTAGAAATCAAATCAAGACACTGTTCCCCAGCATTACAGGCTTACCCAGCCATCTGCAGACCAATGGTGTGAAATCTGTGCCTTGTGTGTCATTGCTATAGCTAAACATCTTGTGCTTTTCTTTCAAAAAATGTGTTTATTGAGTTAATAGTTAATAATAAATTATATCAGTTAATACTAATCTTCAGAAAAATTGGGAAGGAAAATCCTTTGAGAATATTCCTAGGTGAGTCCATCAAGGGATCATGCTGTGCTCTCATTTTCTAATGTAAATGCCCATTTAATGATAGCTTGATAGGAAATGGCATAGATCTTTTTAGTGGCACTTTGCTGCCAAGGTGCTTTAATGAAAGGCAATCACCAGGATGTAGCAACCTGAAGTACTGAGCTTTGGTACAAAATCCAGAGATTTTTGTGAAGAGATTTTATCTGTCCTTCTTCATTACATCTATACCCTTGATTTTGGTTTTGAAGTCATGGATATACTTCATATTCCTCGCAATATGCAGGACAAATCCATCAGTACTGTGAATTAGAGAGCAGAGAGTGAGAGAAATGAGCTTTTTAGGGCTTGGTGACTCTTGCAGAGGGACTCAGACCCTTAATGCATCCACGCCAAAGGGACGTGTCTGCTGTAATCTGCTTGCTTCATGCATGTAGGATTGTGCATGCTGGAATTTATGGTGCATACTCATCTTGAGTCACAAAATATGATAAGCTCAAACCCATTGCAAAACAACAAAATTGCTAAGGCATTTGCACAAAAATACAGATTAGCATGAATGAGTGTGTTTGCTTGGGTCAAGTGATAGGTTACAAGATCTTAAGCTGCTGTAACATAATTCCCAGCAATCATATGCCTAATATGTTATCATGTCTGTGTTTATTCCAGTAAATGAAATCAATCAGAGTGTATCCACTGGTTCTGAAGGGTTTAAGGTTTGTGTTCTCATGACTGGACTGGAGCCTGAAGCTCACTCTCCCTTGTTTGGGACAGTAAGGACAGCCTGACCCGCTGTCAGATGAGCATATTAAAAGAAATCTTTCTTGACCTCAGAAAGCTAAAACCTCTGCAGGTGACATTAAATGTCATGGGAGGACACAGACCTCTCTAGAAGGTACTTTCAGACAAGGGACTTTTTAAGTCCCTTTAAGTATCAAGTCCAGAAGGACCCAGATTTTCAGACAGATAGCTGGTAGAGGATAGCATGCTGTACGACTGGTCACAGAATATGAGTGCTTGCAAAATCACTGTTTAAATAATGGTTTAATGGTGGAATTGGCAGTGCTGGGTTAACAGTTGGGCTTAGAGATCTTTTTCAACCTAAATGATTCTATTTATTTATTTATTATGCTAAATTGTGTGTTTGCCTTCACAGTCCATTGTGTAATAAAATCAATAGTGTAAGCTATGTTTAACATCTAGAAACAGGCACATGACAGGAGCACCAGAGTTACTTTAACAGCCAGATCACTGTGTGTCCTCCAGCCACAGTGAGGAAAATCCACTCCCTGAAACACAGGAAGATGAAATGGGGGGATGTCTCTTTGGCCTCTCAATTCCTTTAAGAGTCAGTCCACATCACAACACAACAGCTCTTAATTACTTCAGGAAGATGCTGACTTTCTGGGAAAGATCTTGGAAAAACCATCTAGCCTTCACACCACCCTCCTCCTGCTAGGGGTGCTGTTCCCTGCCTGGCGAGGTCAGAGGCACAGTGGTTGCCTGTAGCTCGCAGTGGGGACAGTGGGTAGAAATGCTCATAGCTCTCCTTGACAGATGTACATGGAAGTTTCACATGTCTTCTCATGGCATTGCTTCCATGCTCATATCTACCTGGACAATTTCCACTTCCCAACAGCAGAAAGACTTTCACCCACAAAAGCCAGCAGCAGGAAAAGCTGAACTCTACATCAGGGCACATTAATACTACCAGATAGATCTCTGTCAATTCACTGGTAGGTCTGATGTGTCACCTACTCCTGTGACCTTGGTCAGGGAAAGACTTCATCGTCAAGGCTTCAGTCTGACAACAGGCATAAAGCTGTGTCTTTGAATTCTTCCCTCATAACCAGAAGAGAAAACATTTTCAGTGAAAGATCAGAAGAGCCAGTTGAATCAGCAGGCTCTGCAGACTGTCACTGCTCACATGTTTGCTTTGTTATGAGCACATACATTCAAAAGTACCTTTGTCAAAGGGCTGTGGCACAGTTGCCTGTGCAAATCAAATCACAGAGGAAAGCAAGAAAAGTGTTTGCCTGTGATGAGATCTCATCTGCTTTTTGTGTAAGCTGCTGGAAACCATTAATAATCTGATACTTGTTATTTGTAAGCAGCCCTGCTCTCTTCAAGTTCATTTCTTGTTCCATAATGCAACACTGCCAGACATTTTCACACATTCTGCATGCTTTGGGTAACATGGAACAAAAATCTTCAGCTACTGACTGCCTGATCATCTAATAACCCAAACAACTCAGCTATTGTATGCTGCAAGCCCGTATTCAACCCAGACCATATGCCAAGAAAATCCATGCACAAAGAGCTCCACAAAATGGAACCTGCACCCTTCCTAAAGCCTAAGTGTATATGACAGTCAAGAAAGAGTTTGGACTGGAAAAATCCAGACTCCTGGGGCAGGAACTGATTGCTAGTGTTGTCATAGAAGATGCTGGGTTCCATCTTGAGATGCACCCTTCCTTGGTAAACTGTGTATGTCACAGCCAAATTTCCACACAGCCACGCTGCTCAGCAGCCAGCTGGGAGGTGCACAGCTCCACACAAGTGTTAGTTTTACTCTTGATTTTTAGCTACTTTTGATGAAAAATGTGTCATTAACTGAGAGTGGATGCTCTGATGCAGGATTTCCAGAGAAGGAATGAGAGATACATGTGTCCTCTGATTTCTGGTGAATTCTCATACAACATGGGCAGAAAATGGGCCTCTAACTTGTGTGATGGCACCTGCATTCCTTGAGATATCCTGGGGTAGTTGTACTCAGATGCGTGCAGCATGGTGACCCATCTCTCATGGAGCTGGTGATGGTAGGGAGGGCCTATCAATTTAGTCATATTCAGCTTCCTAACACTGATCTGCAATATGTGTTCATGGAAAGTAAACAAAAGACCATGTAATTATTTAGGTAAAGTGCCAACTTTGATTGAACTCTTTGGTAAGTACCAGCAACAGATAAAAGAGCATCCTAAAAATGAATAAAAGGGGTGTCCTATGCCCCTGCCTAAATCTCATACACTCTAGGAAAGCCTCACTCACTCTTTTTTTATTTCAGTTAATGAAAATTTCATTCCAAAGGAAATTTAAAGTCAATGAAAAATTTTATTTAATGCCAATTATTTTTAAATTTTATTATCGTTAGTATTGTCATTGTTATTGTTGTTGTTGTTGTTGTTGTCATTATGAAAAATAAGCACCTTAGAGGTCCCTACATCTTTGTTCCCATGTGGTGGCTGGGAATTGCACTGCATCACCATTGGGAGGACAACTGCAACCACCAGGCTGTCAGATCCCAGGGCAATGCTGCAAGCAGGTTGTGACTGGCTGCACCACTGCAGTGCTTTGCCCAGGAAGAAGGGAGATTAATAAAGGCAACTACCTCCAACCAGTCATGGAGGCTTCTACAAACCGCTATGCTGGTATGTGTAAAACAGATTACTCATTCCAGTTTCTCCATCTGAAGGTGTCTGGGAATGTAGAGGAGTATTTCCTCATCCTGTGAACAGCCCACTGGAGATGAGAGCCCGGGCATTCTTCCAGGGGGCACCTGGTCCCCTTCAGGGATAGTCAGACTCTCCAGACTGGTCAAGGTCAGGCCTGCCAGGAGCTTGGCAGCAGTGAAATCGTGTGGATGAACATGTGCCTACCTTGAACTGCCTGGCTCTGGTCAGTAACTCACTAGTAGAGTCATTGTGTATAGATCTACCTTTAACTGCATGTTCTCTTTGTTTCATGTGGTCTTATCTGTGGATCCTACAGAATATAATGCTTCTACTTTAACATTGAGACATTCTAAACTGGACTCTCACTACTGTCACATTAGACTATAGGCATGTGATTAAGTAATTTCTCTTAAATTAGACTTCACAAAAGAAACTTCTAAGACCTGCTTTTCCTTCTGCTCCATGCTGGTTGCACTTTAAAACCCATTACTTCAAACCATCCTGACAGGCATGTTTGCTGACAGTCACAGTCCATTCTAGCCAAGAGTTCTGGACACATCCAAATGTGCATGACTTGTTTCTAGTCTGAACCTGCCTGCCAATAACTTATAACTTGCTTCAAGTTATGGCTTTCTCTGTTATATCAAAAAGAATTTGTTGGAAAGTTTCAATTTTGCAAGAGTGATTTAATTTTAAAGACCAATGGTTTTCTCTGGACTCTGTAAATCTTTGCATGTAAATAACCTTGGATTTAAATTCCCAGAACACTGAAAGCCTCTAAAATGGCTCTATATATGGTGAAAACCACAGAATGTTAGGTCTGTCTGCACCCAGTCTTCATAAGCCTTAAACTGCCCATAATATTTATATTAAAATCTGCAAGTGGATTCTCAGTTACCATAAAATCATAATTTAGGGCACAATTCTGCTTTCACTTACACCCATATGGGTTTCTGTAACTCTCCCACTTCCAGCAGAATTTGCTACATGTGAAAATAGGTGTGGAACACTCCTGACATGTCAGTCTGGTTGTCAATAGCTCCACAGAATTCCGAGGGGGAAGGAACTGCTAGATCACTTTGTCTGACCTGCCTGTTATGGAAATCCATTCAGTTATTCTTGTACTGGGCCCAATAAATTTCACTGAACTAAAATGTAGCTTCCAAAAAAGCATCCAGAGGATTTCAAAACATAGGAATCCACCACTCCCCTTCATCTTTCAGATAACTGTTTAAAGCAAGCTTGCTATTAAATGTCTAGCATGAGAACACACCTTCCAGTTTTAGCTTTTCACTGTTACATGACAAAGATTCTTATTTTCTCTCATTTTCTTACTTGAGGACAACTATGCATTGCAAAGAGTCTGCTTCTTACTTTTCTTTTTGATAAGCCCGGCACAATAGCTGATCTGCAGTAAAAGGGTGTGTGTAAATCCTTACCTTGGAGACAATGCAAGATGAGAGCCTTCAGCGCCAGTGGGCTCAGCCACCTCAGTGTCACTGAGAGACCAGATTTTTCCCTGTCTTCCTGGCAGCAATGCTGCTGAAGAGGCTGTATAGGGCAGTCCTGCTGTCTGCTAGCACTGCCTGCTCGTTTCCACTCGAGAGCAGCCCCGTTCCCTTCACGGCCCATTCACACGTGCACGTAGGAAATGGCCATCGTGCTCTGCCTTCAGCACAAGTCACTGAAGGGATCAGTGAAGCACTGAAAACTCTGCCAGTCCAAGCAAGTGTGTATGCTGCGGGTAAGTACTCACATATTAAAAGGTGACAGGAAAGAAGAGAGGAAAAATGCACATGGGGCCATTCCCTCAGGGCAAAAGTGATCACTCAATAGTTGCTGAAGAGTGGCTTACATGCCATCAATTCATCCACTAATTTACTCTGCACTAACCAATTTATTTAACCATAGCCTATGCTAATCTCCCCCAAAATATATTTTGTCTGACCTCTCTCAAATAAATCCATTGCCTCATTAGAAGATAAAATCAGGTTAGTTCATTAAGATTATTCTCCTACGGCTGGTGACAATCTATGCCTGTGGACAGTGACAGCCAAGAACTCCCTTCTCACTACTTGTGACTATAAATCACAATTAGGAGACAGGATTGTTTGATAATGGTAACCATGTAGACATAACATAACATAACATATAAATGTAGATGTGATATACTTCTAATGAAACACATCTACATCTGGTTTCTATAGCACTGTGTGGATTGGCATTAATCATATCCTCCTACTTTTAATTCCTTCCCGGTAGGCAAACCTAACTTCCCGACCTACGTTATCCCGCTTGCCCTGACAGGGTGATCACAACATGAGCTATGGCTGAGAAGGAAATAGCTACAGACATGAGAGACTCACCATTCCTATTATGTCATTTTTTAAAGCAAAGTTTTGGTGTGATTTAAGTGCTGCTATTTCGGCACAAAGATTTGTGCCTCATCAACAGTCTCTTGATCCCTGTTCAAACCTAAGGAGCATGGGATTAAGGCAATGGGATAGAGTGTATTTCCAAAGTAATGTACATCCATCAGTAGAGGAGACATGCAGTCTTCAAATGTAACTATTAAAAGGTGGAATACAAAAAAACCACAAAAGCAAATAAACAAAAGAGCTATTTCATTTTTAACAAATGCTCACTTGAAAAAATTAATCTGTAACATTTAGTTATTAACCAAACCAAACAAACCCATCCTCCCCCTGAAACCTCATTTCAGAAATGATCCTAGACTTGGAAGTCCTCTGTGCAGGACATACATATCCCTAAATCAAGACAAGGCCACCAAGTGCCCAAGGAACACAAAAGAGTGTAGAGAGTAGCCAATGGACTAGGGACACCTGCATTAACCCTCTCTTGCCTCTGACAATACTTCTGAGAAAGTTTGATGCCAGGAAATCACACCTTACGACTCACAGACATCAAGGACTTTGTTATGTGTACAACAGTAGCAGAGCTTGCTGAGGTAGCCCCTTGCCTGGCTAAATGACAAACATTCATCAGTCCTCAAGGACTGGAGTGATAGGACAGAGAGCAATGGGTACAAATAGAAAGAGGGGAAATTTAGGTTACATATTAGGAAGAAATTTTTCACTGTGAAGGTGGTGAGGCACTGGAACAGGTTGCCCATGGAGATTGTGGATGCCACAGCCTTGTCAGTGTTCGAAGCCAGGTTGGATGGGGCTCTGAGTAACCTGGTCTAGTGGAAGGCATCCCTGCCCATGGTAGGGTAGGTTGGGACTAGAGGATCTTTAAGGTCCATTCCAACCCTGAACATTCTGTGATTGTGTGATTGTGTTATACGTCTGGCTTACTCCAGATACTTGGCTAGTAGGGTGGCTCCTGTGAAGAGTGGGATCAAGTAGCCCTCTTGACACCCTTCTGTCCTCTGCCCCTGTTTGCAGCGGACAGTGCCATTTGTCCTTTACCTGATGACAGAGGTGTGCAGGGCTCTATATCTAAAGGTTTTGTGACACAGATTTGGAGGTGGTTGCAGTATAGGAATGGAGCTGCCATGGGAGGAAAGTCTGAGAGGGAGGAATACCTGAAAGCCCTGATAGACTCTATGCTTGTTAAGTCATGCTGTACTTTCAAGGACTGTCTAAACTATCAAAATCCAGACTGTTGCCAAAGCAGTTGTTCTGCCATCATCCAGCCCACATTATTTTTTACTGAATTGCTGCTCCCTCTCCCCAAACAACTAATTTCTAACCTAGGACAGTTCTCCTGACATAGGAAAAGGGAGAATGAGGAGAAGGCTGAAACAGTTGCTTTCCCTGGCAATGCCAGGCTAAAAATGCCCGCAAAACTCTGGCTTAAAATGTCATCAGGTTTGTTATTTGAGACAGATTGATGGTTCAAAGAGCTCGGCTTCAATGAATCCTAAGGCCACTCTCCCCGTGGCAGTGACTGAACACACCTGTAAATGTAACCACTTCCCCGAAGTACTCAAAAAATCTCCAGCCTAGGTAACCGCCGACTTTAAACCATTTATTACACATGAGAAGCCCCCAGAGTGCTCTGGAGTTTTCCCACACCAGAAAGTAATGAGGGGCGATAGCTCGGCGAAGAGTCATCTCCGGATTTCCCAACGGTGTCTGGATACGGTTCCTTCCCTTTGTGGGCTCGACGCCCCAAAGCGGCGACCTCTGCGGTGCTTGAGCAAACAGCACGGGGGAAGGGGAAGCCAATCCCCGCCATCCTCCCCCGCGGGTCCCCGCCAGGGCACGGCGGCCGCGGCTCCAACCCCAGCCTCGCTCCGGCTCCGACCCCGGCCCCGCTCCGGCCCCGCTCCCGGCCCCGGCCCCTCTCAGGCCCCGGCCCTTCTCCTCGGCCCCGCTCCCTCTCAGGCCCCGGCCCTTCTCCTCGGCCCCGGCCCCTCTCCGCGGCTCCGCGGGCTCCGCCGCTCAACAGCGCCACCCAGTGCCTGTGCTGTGGCACTCGCAGCGGGACCGGGACTCGGCAGCGGGGCAGCCGCCTTGCAGCAGAGCGGAGCCGCACGGAGCGAGGGAAAGCGGCCGGCAAGCGGCAATGAGTGAGAGCTGCTGCTGCTGCCCCTGGCTAACCGGGAACCATCAACAGAATTAGCACTTGTGATTTATAATGAAACAAGACCAAAAAACCACCCCAGAACCAAACCAATCCAAAGCACCAAGACAAAGCCCACACCACAATATTCCAGTTTTTAAATGGCCTAACACGTTTCTCGACTTGTTTTAATACAAGAGGCACAGGTATGAACATCAGTGGGAGCTTCCTTGGGTATTTACTACAACAAATCTTCTCGAGAGTGAACGGGTAAAGCAGGACTGAAAACTGCGAAGTTCATCCATTCATAGACGCAATTCCCTTATTAATAAAAACCAGCAGCAGCAAAAACTGTCCCAGCCGAATAGTGGTTGTGGGAGGGACGAATCCCACACCCCAAGCCCAAAGATGCAGGGAGTGGGGAAGGTGGGGGTTCCCCCAACTGCGGGACATGAGGAGGAAACCAGTTGGTGGCAACATATGTGTATTGTATTTCCCTGAAAAAATTTGCAACATGGTTAATTAAATTCCTGGCGCTGAACTGGTCCTTGGCTGAGACATTGCAATTGGGAGGGTTGGGTTTTTTTTTTTCCTCCTTACAGGAGTTCCCTCCTTCTTCCCATCCTCCGCCTATTAAAACAAGTCAAGTCTCCCTTGTTAAAAGACCCCATAACGTGGAAGAGGCAGAAAAGCAGCAGCAGCAGCAGGAAAGAAAAAGACGTCTGGAAAATATTACCCGTTTGCTGCTGCTGCTGCTGAGAAACCTCACTGAAACAGTTACTCGGGCAGCAAGGTATCACCAAAGAGACTTTATCTGATGCTGATCTCTCAAACTTTCAGACGCTGCCTTGCAACTTCTCCAGGCTCTTGGCTAGCCGGGTTTGAAATAAGATTTTCAGCTTCGACCACGAGAAACTAACTCCTAATTTATTATTTCTAACTTTTTTTTAATTATTATTATTATTATTATTACTATTATTTGGGGGAAAATCCCACAACTTTGAGCTAGAAACTGAAGCAGAGAAAGACAAATACACAATAATTGTGAAAACACGTGGGAGAAAATGAGTAGGACTGAATAGCCTTACACGACTTTTTTATTTCAATTATTTTTTTTATTTCTGAGCGTCTCAATAAGTCCCTGAAAAGTGCGATTTGTTCTTTTACCTCAAACTTGGAAACTATTCAGCGGGAGCAACGGTAACGTGAGACCACACAGTTGGCTGGAGCCCCTCTATGACCAAAGGATAAAAGGACAAACAAGGTAGGTGATTTATGATTATGCTTCTGTCAGCTCAAGAGCAGAAGACCCCCTCCTCCCATTCCCACTATTCAAGGGAGGAAAGCTGGTCAGATCCCCAAAATACGAGTGGGGCTGGGGGTGGATCTTACCGGCTCCTATGCTACACCTATTTCAGCAATGAATAGGACCGTCATGAGGATGAATGAGGTTTTCAGCTTCAACCCCTCCTCCGTGTAATCCGTTTAAGACATTGCTGAGCTTCATGATCTGGGAAAAAAACCCAAACTCAAAAAGCAAAAGAAAAAAAAAATCCAACCGCTCCATAAACCCTCTGAAATTAGAATAAAATCGAGTACAGGCTGCGCAGCCGCTCCGCTGACGGCTGCGGTGAAGACGAGACCTGTTCAGAGCCCAGTCTCGATTCTCTCCGGCCGCCCCTCGCCTTTGCATCCAGGGCCGGGCGGGGACGCGCCAGGAGCGGAGGGAGGGCTGGGACTGAGGGAAGGCAGGCGCGGCGGCGGCCGTGGGGCTGACGTCCCGCCTCGGTCAGCGCTGCCGAGCCGCCCGGGCGCCGCGCAGCGCGGGCAGGGCAGGGGAGGGGAGGGGAGTGGAGGGCAGGGCGGCTTCCCGAGGGAGGGCTGGGAGCC
>VXBU01005741.1:908579-936808 GCA_013400315.1 Bombycilla garrulus
GATCCCCCGGCCCCGCCCGGTGACGCCGCCGCTCCGCCCCGTTGGCCGCGGCGCCGGGCCGGGCTTCCCCCGCTCCGTGTGCAGCCGGCGGGGCCCGGCGCTGCTGCCCGGCTGCAGAGCCCTCCGTCCCGTCCGCAGCAGCCCTGCCCGGCGCCTCTTGAGCGGCGCTTCGTGTCTCTCGAACGCGGCCGAGAGCCGGCTCCAGATTCCATAGCGATGCTGGCAGAAGGGGGCATTGGCCCTTGGGAGAGAATTTACCCATTTCCCTGCCCCGAGAGGACCCCATTGTAGCACAGCACTCCTGATGGGCGTTGTCTTAGTCTAGAGAAGACGGAGAGGGGATCTCATTAATGCATATAAATATCTCAAAGGCGGGTACCAAGAGGATAGTGCCAGACTATTTTCAGTGGTGCCCAGCGGCAGGACGAGGAGCAATGGCTTTAACCTAAAACACAAGAAGTTTCACCTCAGCAGGAGGAAAAACTTCTTCATGTTGAGGATAGTAGGACAACAAACAGGCTGCCCAGGGAGGTCGTGGAGTTTCCCTCTCTGGAGACATTCCAAGCCCTCCTGGCCACGGTCTTTGACACCTGCTCTAGGTGACCATACCCGGGCAGGGGGGCTGGACTCCACAGTGTTTACAGGTCCCTTCCAACCCTAAGGGTTCTGTCATTCTGCAGGGCTGCAGTGACCACACGTCTTTTAGGGCACACTTGCTTCTCCATGTTTTGCTCAGCTTCATAGTCTTCTGCCTTTGAGATCGTTTTTCCATTGGCACTCATGCACTTCTTCGAAAGCACACATTGTGTGTAACATGGGTGCCTTGGGGGGTTCTTCTGAGGACTAGATAAGGGTAATAAATCTTTCTTACCCTGCATCCAAACATAGAATAGCCTGGGTCAAGGTTTTCCTGGTAGGAAGAGCAGCTGTATTGGATTCAGTGGAGTTTTCCAGGCAAGTTCACTAGGAAAAAACTCAAGTCTTCATATTTGTGGCATGAAAGCACATTTGGTTCATTTTTTTGCTATTCAAGATTACTGTATAGAGCAGGAAAGTATTCTGCCATTCAGTGTAGTGGGACTTAGTCAAACAAGGTATGACCTGTGCTTTATAAACAAATTACAAGATAATAAGCTGTATACCCCAGATAATTATTTATTTTCTGGATTAAGGCATGGTTTGTGGCAAAAGCATCCATGGACTTCATAACCAGCAACCAGAAAACATCTCTAAACTAGATTTTTTTGTTTAACCACAATCCAAAATATCTGAGTACAAATATGATTTACTTCTTGTTTTGTTTCTTGGAACATTTGTCTGGGGATTTGTAGGATTTTTTGGTTGGTTTTCTTTCTTTTCCTTTTTTTTTTTTTTAATTAATTTAACAACTAGTGTATTATTGTGTACATTAGGGTCAAATCCAACCTGCAGCCATAGAATTCATTCCACATTGGTTACTCAAACCTGTAAGAAATTAAATTTGGGCAGTTTAGTGGGAAACATACACTAAACACATAGGAGATTTTTGATTTGCTGATCAAAGCCTGTGCATACAAATAGAGTTTGCCATCATCAGTAATCCTGTTCTTTACTTTTAATTTAACCTCAGACTTAACTTTAGTCTTATGTAAGCCCTTTCCAGAAGATCAATAGCATAAAAAAATCTGGAAGTCATAAATGACCAAAAGTTCCAGATATGGTAATTGTGCTGTAATAAAGGTGTACAGATGGAGCATAACTTTTCATTTTCCTCTCTGCAGGCTGTAGAATAGAAGAGGGAGTCTGGACAGTCTGGACAATCACAATCTTGTGCTTGTGATTAATATGTGCCTAGAATCATTTGTATTCCAATGATATATGACTTAATTTGCCACCAAAATAAGGCTAATAATGAATCTAAATATCGCCTGAGAAATTGTAAGATTCAAACATACTCCAGGAGAGTGTGTGTATGGGCCCAGATACAGTGTGTGCAGGCACTCACATATGCACTCAGACACACTCGAGTCATTGACGCAGCTGGTCTATGGCAGCCAGTGATATTATTCTCATTAGTGAATATTAAGGCTTGTAAAGATTACGTTCTTCCTTTGGTTGTGTGCAAAACAGCCCTTGGTGGCTCTATGCACTCAAAGCCATGTGTGCTGGCTTTTATGGTGCCCACCTCACTGAACTCAGGCATCCTGCTGAGTTAGAGTGGCATGTTTGCTACAGACAAATCTCCACAGACTATATCTTCAGGTGAATATAGGCAAGGACAATAGCTAGGGGTGTGTTGGTTTTTGTTGGAGTGTTTTGACTAAAAACAGTTACATGGACATAGAGAGCAGGTGGATCTCATATAGCACTAAAAAGAGTAACCTAAACCTTAATGAACCTAAGCCTCTAAAAATTTCTTGCATGACCATGATTCCCATTTTACACGTGAGAAAGCTGTGACAGAGAGAGGTGAATTCACTTATCTAAGGTCACTCAACAGGTGAATGACAACACTAGGAAGCAAATTCAAATTGTCTAGGCCTTGATCCACTCTTAGATTCCCTAATGTAATATTCTCTGTGGTTAAGCATTGACATATCCAAAACCTTCATAAGGAAGGGTAATTTCTACAATGAATTTGTCAAAAATACACTTGCATTTGTATCTCGAGTGTCCCAGAAATAGCAGCTTTTCAGAGAAAGATTTTTTTATGTCTTTACTACAGAACTGCAAGACAAATTATCCACTGATTTCCTTCTTCAGCAAAATACCTAAGTGCACACTTATCTTTAATGACACACATACTTTGCTGAATTCAAAGCCTCCACTCTAGGTTGAATAGATATAATAATTCAGCTTCCATACAGGCATATAAAAATCAGTTGTTTTCAAAGGTTTTCTGTTCTCAGCATTTCTGGTTTCTATAAAGGTTCCAGACAAATCTGATCTGCAGATCTCATATGTGAGGTTGATTTGTATTATCAATTTATTTTTAATGAGGAGGTGCTATTGAAGCTGCTGCTACAAGGGTCCCCCCATCAATGAAATTGCTTGAGTTTCTATTGCAAAGCAATAACTGAACACCTAAATTGGATTCCTCTTGAATTAAACTAATTTCAAGGTATACCTCTGAAAGACACTTTTTAGGTTTTTAGTCCATTGGGTCCGACCATACTTAGTTCAGAGCAAGGCACAAAAATGTATTGAGGATGGACTTAGGCCTTCAGCACCAGTGGTTCCTCTTTGCAGATCTGTTTATGTGGTATTGCACTATTTGCTGATGTGACCACAGCCCTCGATGTCTAGAGAGAGGCACAGCTCTTTGTAACCTTTCAGAGTGAAGGGGACTGTGGTGGGTTGGCCCTGGCTGCCTGCATGGTGCCCTCCCAGCTGCTCTATCACTCTTTTCCTCAGCAGGATGTAGATGCAGAAAATAAGAGGGCAAAACACCTGGTATGTTGAGATAAAGGCAACTTAATATAGCAAAGGCTGTGTGTGAAGCAAAGGAAAACAAAAGATTTATTCTCTACTTCTCATCAGCAGGTGATATTCAGCCACTTCCCAGGAAGTAGGGCTTCAGTACTGAAAATCAAATGTCATAAATGCTTCCCCTTCCTCCTTTTAGCTTTTGTGTCTGACTAGATGTCATATGGTATGGAATATCCCTTTGGTCAGTTTGAGTCAGATGTCCTGGTCATGTTCCCTCACAGGACCTTGCCCACCCATAGCATATTGGTCTGGGAGAAATTGTTGGAAAGACATCCTGGACATTGTGGGAGCATTGCTTTGCAGTAGCCAAAACAATGCTGTGTTATCAACCCCTTCCCAGCTACCAATACAAAGTAGAGAACTTGGAGGGCTGTGGGAAAAAATAATTCCATCTGAGCCAGGCCCAGTACAGGGACAAAATGAGCACATTTGTGAACAAACCTTTATTACTGCCTCCTGGACAGATATTGGCTTTTGCACCTTATGATTAAAGTTCTTCTAAATGTCTTCAGATGTTTGGAATTAGTAAATGCTAATTATTTCAAACAACCTTCCAAATCATTACATGTTAGATACAAACTTTGTGTCTCCCTCTCTGGCTTTTGAATCTTCTGAGGAAAAGCTACCCAGAATTACTATGGCAATATTTCAGTGTTGCACATGAGAGGGGATTTCTGAAAGAGATGATGCAGTGAGATGCATCCCATGTGTTACAAGCAAACCTGACTTCAGTTTGGCCTCCATCAGTTTGACCCCTGTCACTGGTTCCATGTCCTGTATCAATAGATTCAAGGCACTACCTGATTGCTTCCTTTGTCCTAATGGCAGCTACACAACAGAGGGTGCAGAATTGAACAGGCTGCAGATAATATTAATATCTTCTGGCATCAGTGCACATTGGTTTTCCGGGTATCTATTTGCCCCTATTCAGTATTAGTAACAAAATAAGCTTTTTCTTTCTCTTTGCCTCCCGACTTTGTAAAGGGATGAACTATCTTCAGGCCCTGATACTCTCAGAGATGCATGAAAGCTGATTAATAGCCATGTGGATGAACTTTGCCACAGGATTTTGGAGGAGGAAAAATTGGTATTTTACCATGTACTTTGCAGAGTAAAGACCCAGTTCAAAACAGGACTTAAGAACCTGCTGATTTCAGTCAAGTGTCTAGATCTTATAAAAGTTAGATCTATGCACCATTACTACAGTAAATGCTAGCCTAAATGTTTTTTAAGAAAAGAGAAAACTGAAGCATATTTTGCTATGTTCTTCTAATTTGAGATCTAAGACATTCAGTCTGAGAAAGGAGTGTGATATCTCGTGCTACAGTTAATACCCCAATTATTAGATGTACTGTGTAGGTATCAGTCATTTGTTAGCCTGACATTTTTCATTAAAACATTGTTAGAATACTACAAGTTTTAGTTATGCCAGTTGTTAATAATAATGTAGGGTAAATTCACCTTCATCACAAAGGAGAAATACTCTTTTTGTATATATATTTGGCTTTATCAGGAAGCCAAGAGACACAATGCCAAACCGTTCACTGGGTGGACTCTGATGTCAAGTACATGCAAGGGTTCATTTCTTGGTCTTGCTTTTCCATGGGAGCCTCCAAAGAAAGGCACTCCTTGCATGCTACTGTACAGTCACTACAAGGCTCTTATATACTTGGCACTGCTTTGTGAATCAAAATGTGTGACTGAATCAGCAACAGCCTACATAGCATTAGGATTTAGCATATGGCTTTCACATTTCAGTTCTACTAGATGGGCTGGTGAGCACTGCTCAGCTCCATCCCTGAAAGGAAAGAGATGCAATGTCATGACAACAAATTGCTCAGTAGTAGATTTTGAAGGCTCTTGACATACACACACACCTTGTGCATGCAAACCTTGGGTCTGCTTGCTGGAGGCTCTGTAAAACTCATACTGGGTTCACCACCACAGAGTTAGGTGAAGGTGTCTCTAAGGGATTTAGGTGCCCAAATTGCAGGATAGAATTATATTTCACTGTGTCAGGCCATGCTAGATGTTCATAACAGCACTGCCTGATCTGAAAGTCTCTGATGCAGCTGTTGCCTGGCCTCAGATTAGTATTTGACTCAGCAGCTCATTTTTGGTTCCAGACTCACACAAGCATCATTTCCTTTTAACTTCTTGGCTTAATTATTGAAGATGGGTGGAGAGTTTTTGGCTTCTTTGCTATTGTTTGGGCATGTTAAAATGATAATGATCATTTCTGCTGGGCAGGCTATCAGTACTTCATGTTAAACCTTAAAATATTGAGCAAATTTTCCAGTTCCCCTGAGATTCAGTCAATTAAAAGACTATACATAAAACCCTCAATTGCACATACAAATGGGAAAGTTTCTTTGATGAAAGCCAGGAATTTAGATCAAAACACTGTTTATTTTCCTAAGGTTAACAGCGAAAGGAAAAAAGAAATGTTGTTTTATTAACACCAGAAATTAACTTCTTGATCTTAAAATATTGGATTTTTGCAATGGAGAGGATCTGTGTTGTAATGACAAAATCAGAGAATTTTTTTTCTTTTTATGCAGAAGCACTTAATAGGTAAAGCAAAACAATAGCAAATTAATGTAAAAGATGCCTGCTACAGTATATAGTTGTTCAACTGTAGCCACTCCAGATCTTGATGTAAATCCTGTTTATTTCAGCCATATAATTCTTAATGTAAGCAGACTTTAGGACCCCAAATGGGAAAGCAGAGTACAAGTGCACCATTAATGAGACATTTACCTTGATGTTTTTGACGTTTTGCATGCTTGAGGGATTAGTAAATACATGGGCTATTTTACTTCGAGGTAATCTAGAGGGGATCCATTACTTAATCTATTTTCTAAAGCAAGTCTATTTTGGGCACTGAGTTTCAATTCACCTACAGTGGTGGTAAGCATAAGCTGTCTTTTATTAGGCATCTTTATGACCCCTGCTGTGAAAGATTTTCAGACAGGCCAGAACAGGGAGGGTCCCTTTTGCTGGTGGATGATTACAGCACCTGTCAGAGCCCAGCCTTAAGTATTCAAGGAAGTCCTAGAGATAGGGTCCAATTTCTTTAACAGTGCCTCCAAATATACATTGAAGAGGTTTCCTCCTGTCTTGAAATTTAAGACCCTAAATAGCCAGTGGAAAAAGACAAAGTCTTTGTAACCTCAAACTTCATGCTTGCCGAGTTTATTTTTATGTTGTGAGTGATCCTGTGTTACTTTTTTGTTCCAAGCCTGTAACTTTTCAGATATATATATAGTTGGTGATAGCTATGCTGCTGCGTCTTGGTAGTAACTTTTCAAGGAAGAGTTAAAAGCATATATGATGTAAGGAAGTCCTGTTCCAGCTTCAGCTTTGGCCAACAGATGGTGAAACAACCATGAGCAGCAGATGAGTGAGATGATAAGAGCAGGGAAAATATGAATAATAGCAAGAAAACACAAATATTAAATCCATTACTTTGAGAGTACCTAATTCAGCAAAATATGCAAGCATGAACTTTATTGACTTGCAACACTTGCTGGGTTAGCCTTAAACAGACATCATCTGGTTTATGTCCTTCACATAAAATGCATCTATTGTCAGAAAATGTTGTCATTAACTTCTTACAATTCTGAGAAAGCTGTTTCATAAAATGGGTAATGTGATTGTCAGAAAAGGTATTTAGGTACCAATAACCTGCCTGCCTGCCCATACTGTTTATTTATTTCAAGAATACCAGAGCACCCTCCATGCCAGCCAGTTGCTCCATAGCCCAGAGTTTAGGTTAGAAGATTTTGCAGCCAGGTGACCTAAATATGTAAAAGTGGTCAGAATCAGCTGATGTTCTAGCGAATTTCTGAGTCCAGGGTGGAGTGTTGGCTCTGTTAAATTTATGCATATTTTTGCCACCGACTTAATCTTAGTTAAGCTTTAGCCCCTATACACACATGCTTACATGTGCGTGTATCTATGTTCACAACTATATGAATAATACATTTTTACAGTGGTATTGAGAAGACCTTTTAAAGCAGATGTCTGATTATATAAATATAAATTATAAATATAGTCAGACATCTGTTTAAAAAATTATAAATACATTCAGGCATCTGTTTTAAGAATGTCTTTCCAATATTTTTGCAGACATAGCTAAGCGACAGAAACAATTCAGGGTGGGATGCAGTCGTGACATGGATGGGGGGTGAGGAGGGGCTGCCCAGACATTCAGCTGTTCTGCTCTCCTGTGTCTGTGTGAAGCAAGTGGTGGCCTAAAAGCTTCCTCTCCAACCTCAGGATAATATGACAGAGTAATATGACGGAGTGTCTTATCCAACCAGCCCAGGCTGCCAAAATAAGATCCTGACACAGATAGCACTTTCTGTGAGGGCACTGCGAATAGCAGAAAACATCTCTGCTACATTAAGTCTGTTTGGATTGTACTTTACATGGAGAAATACTGCAAAGAGATGTTCAGTTGAGCAAGGGGATGCAGTGAGTCCGTGAGCCAGAAGCTCAGGGTGTATCTGTTGATGCTGAGATCTGTGTTGCAGCCACGTGCACCCCTTATGATGTTTTATATCAGCAAGTGGTGGCTCTGCTAATGGTTTCCCTACTTCTTTGCAGATGTATTGTGAGAGGTTTATATGTATCCTGAGAATACTTGGAACCACACTCTTCGGGGTGTCCCTCCTGCTGGGAATCACCGCTGCTTACATTGTGGGCTACCAGTTCATCCAAACAGACAACTACTACTTCTCCTTTGGACTCTATGGTGCTATCCTGGCATCACATCTCATCATCCAAAGCCTGTTTGCCTACCTAGAGCACAGGAAAATGAAACGGTCGCTAGAGACTCCAATCAAACTGAACAAAACAGTTGCCCTTTGTATTGCTGCCTATCAAGAAGATCCTGACTACTTAAGAAAATGTTTACTTTCTGTAAAAAGATTGACCTACCCTGGAATTAAAGTTGTTATGGTCATTGATGGGAACTCAGAAGATGACGTTTACATGATGGACATTTTCACTGAAATCATGGGTAGGGACAGTTGTGCCACTTATATCTGGAGTAATAACTTCCATGACAAAGGTCCGGGTGAGACAGAGGAGTCTCACAGAGAGAGCATGCAACACGTGTCTCAGCTGGTCCTGTCCAACAAAAGTGTTTGCATCATGCAGAAATGGGGTGGAAAAAGAGAAGTAATGTACACAGCATTCAAAGCACTGGGGAGAAGTGTGGATTATGTACAGGTAGGTATTAGAGCACCAGGTCAGTGCCAATTCAAACACACTTTGAAAGAAAGCAGCTTTTGTATATTTTGTGCAGTATGTTAGAGGCCATCCTAGTCCCTGATGAACACAGTGCTCCTTTCAGTCTATTTGGAAACAGCTTGACCGTTAAAAGGGTATTTTGCTACCTTTTAAAACGGCCAGTCTATCTGTGAATGTTTTAAACCTGTGCACCAGCTACTGGAGAAATCTGAAACCCTTCCCTTGCCTTCAGTACTGCCCCCTCATCCAAATGGTTTTGCTTCAGACAAAGCCAGTGACCTCCTGAAAGCCCCATCTCTGCTCCTGTAGGTGAAGGTCTTGGGTAAGGCTTTATTTTGTGAGTTTGTTAGCATATATGAACATGCAGACAGGTATTTGGTCTCACTAGGGAATATCTTGGAGAAGTGGTGAAGTCTGTAAAAAAGATGGGGATATATTTTAAATGCTTTGAAGGCCATGTGGAATATTCAATAAAAGGGTCAATGTGTAGATTTGAAAGAAAACTTCTTCAGCTAAGGCCTGAAGGAGCTTTTGCTTCATCACAGCTGCATTACCTCAGTCACTGCAACTTGGCCTTTAAAGCCCTTATGACACACTACTCACTTAAAAATTAATTAGGCTGGGTCCTCTCTCCCTGTTTCCAAAGCAGCAGAGGCACATTTCTTTCCAGCTGCCTTGGATCCCCTGAAAGATTGTCTATGTTTTTGCCTTACTTACATGGAAGCAGCCCTCACTCCTGCAAACAGTCCTGCTGACTGTGGGAAGGGGAAGGGGTCATGTGTGGAGGAAGGTGGGTGGGATCAGATACTCTGGCTCAACACTGAGGGCCCTTCCTTAGAAATCTAGGCCAAGAAGGCTCATTTGACTAATCCCACTGAATAGGAGATGATTTTCCTAATGAACCACCCTCAGTTCTTTGCAGCTTCTCCCACACTCAGAGCATGCAGCAGCCTCTCTGCTGGCTCAGGGCAGCTGCCTGGCTGAGCCACATGTGTTTCTGGGGCCTGTGCCCAGCCTTGTGTGCACGCTCTGCACAGCACAGCATCCACGTGCAGTGTCCTAGGGACCTCGAGAGGCTGCCAGTAGCTGGGCTGAGAGCAGAGAGTCTTCAGTGCACAGGAAGGGCAGAAACCAGAGAGTGCCAGGACCTGCTCTGTTATTGGAGCTAGGAGAGTAAGGGCAAGATTTAAAACCCATCCTCTACCACTTCCCAAACTGAAACTGATTTATTATTTCAAAACAGCGGGCTTAAGCTCTCCATTGTCTGTGCTTTGGTTTTGTGCTGTGAGGAACTATAATGGGATAAAAATGCTGATTTTCTTTATAAGCATGGGTTTATAATCACTTCACACAGATATACCAGATTGCAGAAGAAGAAGGCAGAGAGAAAGCAAATTCATTGCAAGTTTCCTCACTGAGTTCAGTTCTTGTATTTTTCAGGAAACCTGGAAAAAGTGTTTCTATTTCAACAGTCATAGCATAAACTCAGAATATAGAAGAGATATTTCTGTTCAGTTAATGCTCCTGACCCGGCTTAGAAGTTCTAATGAATTTGTCAAGGACTGTAGTGCTGCTGTGAGCACAGTCTGCAGTAGTGACTGATGCCACTGTCACGTCTACAGTCATATCTGTAGTAGAAATGCAGCCCCTTGATGGCCCTGGCTACTGCAGAGTCATAAAAAAATGCAGCTAAAATGTGGCTCTGTTTTATGAATGAAAAAAGGTTGAGATATTTCAAATGGTCCTTTGGGGTGTCCCAGGGTAAACTACTTTAAACAAGCCCAGTATTCCAAGGGCTAAGCAGTGTGCATCAATGATTAAACACTTTAAAAAGTGGCCAATCAGCACCACTGCCCACCCCCAAAATTGTAGGCCTTACAGTTCTTAGAAAACAGTTCTTGGAATTATGAACAGGCAATCATAAACAGTCGGACCAGTGCAGATAACGAGCTGTTATTCATTAAGTACTCATTAAGTATTCATTAGATCTCATTAAGTACTGAAAACTGCTGTGAAGGCTTGTTTCCATCCTAGGAGAGTTTATGAGTGTGCAAGTAATCAGGTGGAGTAGTTAAACTGGCAAGTATTATCAGTGCAGAGTTGTGAGGTAACCAGGGTGCAATCATCTTGGCTTGATAGAGGTGGCTTTGTGGACAGTCCAGAGCAGTCTGAACTCAGAGCAGCTTGGATAAAAGAACAGCTCCCTTGAGGAGTAACTCTGTGACCCAAGGCAGGGATGTTTGGGTCACTTGGACCTTATATGGAAAGATGGTAAATTGTCTCTTGGGCTATCCTAGGCACACCCTGGCTAGGCAGGTGTCAGTGTTTATTTGGGCTCTGAAATGTCTGTGTCCTCTGTTCACCTGCAAAAAGCTCATCCTGATGGAAAATGATGGCTTGTTAGATTTGTCCCAGAAACCCAGACATACCCACTGTGCTGGCATTCCCAGGACATGTGATGGTATTTTGTTTAAAAATTCAGTGTTTTCAGGATTTCTCATCTCTAATCTATTAGTGATGTGTCTCATGGGCAGGCCTTTCTGCCATAGCTAAATACATCTGATGGGGTGGGAGCTCTCAAGTGACAGGTGCTGGAGGGAAAGTTGAGGGGCTGGGAGGCAGCTGATCCCAGCCCACCACTCATGGTCACAAGAAATGGCATGCCTGTCACAGCCTAAGCACCTCAGCAAACTACAGATTCCCTGTGCAAAACACTCAGCAACAAGTTTATTCAGGAAGACCCAGGTAAAACTATAGGCGTTGCTTCTCCTCTTCAGCAGAATTGTTTTGCTCCCTTTCTATTCACCCAGCGCTGCCACTGATGACAGCTTTCCACTAAACCTGGAGTCACACCTTGGCCAGGTTACAAAGATGCTGTGGGATGAGACCATGGAGGAGAGGAGATGGGTGCATCAAGTTAGTGGGAGCTGGAGATGCTTGTGGCTTCTCTCCTGATGGAGATATGAGAGCTTTCATCACCTTTCTCTCTTGGCTCCCTCTGAGTGAGCATGGAGGGGAGCACATTGGCAGAGTCCCAGCTGCATCCCAAGCTATGCAGTCCAACTCTCCTGGGTAACCTTTCTGGAGTCTGGTCCAGAGCAGAGCCCCAGTGCTCTCCTCTCCCTTCACAGAGCAGGCATAAAGGTTACCTCTCCCCTTGAGTGAGAGGGCTTAGGTTGAATCAAAAGTTTGCATGAAAAGACACCAAAATTAGGATACCCATTACAAAGCTTCAGCAGAATCTGTCTTAATATGCTCTTTATGTGGAGCTACTGACTTGCTTCTACTAACCCTGTCTGAAGTCACAGGAATGCAATGCAGGAACAAACTGGAGGCAGTATGAGAATTTGTAGGGTGGGATTCAGCAGGGGTGTTTCTGGGACAGTCTCTGCTCCAGTTCCTGGGAGTCTGTGAAACGATGTGGCCAGTTCTTTCAGTTGCAGCAACTGCAACAAGGAGACACCCTCTCGTTTAAACAGGCTGCAGCCCGAGTCATTCTCCTTAGAGCAAATGAAAGCAATGCCAGCTGTCTCACAGACCAGCCAGCCTGTCTGAGCCCTCCTCCTACTCTCCAGGGGAAAGCCAATTTCCTAATGTACACAGTGTTTAGTTGACTAGGCGTGTTTGTGTAGCTGAAATGCCTTGTGTGTCATCTACTTCTGCCTTGGTCTTTTGGAGTACTGAACTTCAGGACTCATGCCTTCTGCCCTTACATTATTTTTTTATAAGAATGCCAGAGAAAAATAGCAAATAATTTCTCTACATCAAATGTCAAATCCTTGCACTACTAATAACACATCATGCATCTAAAATTAAAAATGAGTTTGTTCTGAAATACAAGATACACATTTTAAATGAATTGCTAAAGCCTTCTGTGAGTAAAAGAACTATTAAGTTTCTTCCCATACTCCTACTTGACTTTTTTCTTTTTAATAACAAGTGCCTGGAATTTAACTCCTTGCTCCTTCCTTCATATGGCAGTGGGAAACCAGGGTGCTCCAACCATGCAGCTGATGCAGGGAAATTCTATGTCAGAGCACAACAGGAATCTGCTGCATGCCCACAAACACTGTCGTACTCTGCAGTGCCCCATATCTTATTCGAAGAAACCAGTCCAGTGTGCCTGTAAAACAAATGAAGCTGATACAGAGGATTGTTTGTGTGCATAGCCTTAACAAGCTCTGTGTTTTGTACAGCACTATGCCTTGCTGCCTGGTAAAAGTGACCTTTAACAGACATATCAGTGCAGATTTCAAAGTCAGATTTAATTGCATTCAGGAGAATATACATTTAGAGTCATTATAACCACTTGCATGATTTTTATTTTCTTCTGTAGTGTACTCCTTAACCAATTTTTGTTCTTATTTTTTCTTACTTGTAGGTCTGTGATTCAGATACAATGCTTGATCCAGCTTCATCAGTGGAGATGGTAAAAGTTTTAGAAGAAGATCCAATGGTTGGAGGAGTTGGAGGTGATGTGCAGGTGAGTACAACAATTTTCGGATTAACATAAGTGTTTCAGCAACTATTTGCATCGCAACAGATTTATCTGCCTGAAATAGCAATAAGTATAATTTATGTGTATATACTATATGCATATATATATAATATGTAATGCCATTAGAGATGCTCTTATCATACCTTAACCTTTTTGTCCATTGAATGGAAACTCTTATTCTTGGATGTGAGCACTGTATGGTTTTAACATCCATAGCAAGCAAACAAATAATATTCTACCCCTTATATCTGAAAAGTGGGTCAACTAGCATTGTCAGGACTGTTGTGGCATCTTTCAGTCTCTGGGTATAGCTGCTTGCTCAAGGTACCAAAGAAAAGCTATAGGGGAGCAGGGAATTGAGAACAGATCTCTCAAAGCCATGTCCAGCAACCTCAAGCACATCATTTATATTACTACTGGCAGCCAAGATTGTCAGAAATAAAAGTTATTTTGAAATGCTGTACACTCTGTGTGTTGCTGGATCTCCTATCTCTGTCAGGCAGGGCAATAAAAAACTTCCAAGTCAGACCAGATCCATGTGTGTCAGGATTTTCAGCATTACTTAGTTTGGCTGATTACTACAGCAAAAGGCTGTTGGTTCCTTTTGACACAACTCCTTCTGCTGCAATTTATAAAGAGAAATGTGTATGAATATTTCAGTTGGCCTTAAGATCAGTCCCCCATATTCAATTGGGCTTTTTATGTGAGACAGAGGAGAAAGAGCTATGTAAATGAGCAAGAACTTGCTAATGAACGCCCAAGTAGTCAGAAGTATTTCAGGCATGTGGCTCATAACTCCAGAAATTAGGATTCCCACAGAAATCTGAATAGCTTTGGAGCTCTACACTGACCACAAACCAGGCATACACAGCCTATGCATGTGAAATTCCAGGCATGTGTGAGTACAAGGGAGGCAATACAGGTTCAGCTGTGACACTGAAGGTTCATAAGCATCTGCATTGGGAAGGACTTGTGTCCTTGGTGAGGAAAGGTGGCAGAATGAAGGCTCTGGGCTTTTTTTTCCCCCCAGTTAATTTTCCAGCATACACCAAACACATTAGAGCCAGGCTTGAGCCTATCCCCAAGCCATGCTGCTTCTAATATGCTCCGGAAGTAAAACTGACAGAAATGAGGACCATCAGAACAAAAGACTATTTTTTTTCTAGTGGCACGACAATGCTTTATAGTTGTAGAAGGCCAAAGATGTGACACTTCCTTGTCGCACCCTCTGGCACAAGGTGTGTGCTGAGAACCTGGATAAGTCTTGTGAAGCCACAGACTTGTGCATCTGCAGGCGCTTGTACATTGGCTGAGTGTTCAGACTGGTTGTGCAGTTGGGTTGTGCAGAAGAGAGACTGAGACATTTATGTGGGCCTGAGGAAGACTCTACTGAAGTACCACCATATGTCTTGGGACAAGGCAACAGGCTGGTACTGCAGAGACAGAACAGGTTGATCCTCAGAGGACCTAATGCTGGTATTGGGATGTAGTTCAGGGTTAAACCTCTAGGGTCAGCCTTATGATACCAAAAATGTAGAGCAAAGACCCACGTGCTCCACTTTTCTCATGCTCCAGCATAGGAGGGCTGGAAGAAGTCCTGTGAGTCCCAAAGTATACAGGCAGGAAAGCAGCAGGAGGCCATGAACTCACCAGGTCCTCTTGGGAAAGTCTAAATCCAGCAGGTCTTTAACTGGGGGCAAAAGCGAAGGAAGAATGAGACAGAAAATAAGGAAAATTCTTTGTGGAGAATAGGAAAGGTTGCAAGGATAAAAAGAACCTCTCAGTAAAACAGACTTTTAAAGGTTTCATCTCACCCTTCCTGTCAATGTCCTGGCTGAAATGTTTGTGTAGCTCCTGGGTTTGCTGTGAGTTGAACACAGGAGTGAGGTTCCCACCACATTCCATCTGTGGTGCTCTAGTCTCAGCAAAATTCCTTATTGATCCAAAGTGCACATTTTCTGTTTTAAGAGCTCATCTAAAAGGAATTTTTTTCTTTTATTTTGCAGATTTTGAACAAATATGATTCCTGGATCTCCTTTCTGAGCAGCGTGAGATACTGGATGGCATTTAACATCGAAAGAGCCTGTCAGTCCTACTTTGGCTGTGTGCAGTGCATCAGTGGACCTCTGGGAATGTACAGAAACTCTTTACTCCATGAATTTGTGGAAGATTGGTACAATCAAGAGTTTATGGGCTCCCAGTGCAGCTTTGGAGATGACAGGCATCTAACTAACAGAGTACTAAGTCTGGGCTATGCAACAAAATACACAGCTAGATCCAAGTGCCTTACGGAAACACCAATAGAGTATCTCAGGTGGCTGAATCAGCAGACCCGCTGGAGTAAATCCTACTTTAGAGAGTGGCTTTATAATGCCATGTGGTTCCACAAGCACCATTTGTGGATGACCTATGAAGCTGTAATCACTGGATTCTTTCCTTTCTTCCTTATTGCCACAGTCATTCAGCTCTTTTACAGGGGAAAAATCTGGAACATTCTCCTCTTCCTCTTGACAGTTCAGTTAGTTGGTCTGATAAAGTCTTCCTTTGCCAGCTTCCTTAGGGGCAACATTGTCATGGTTTTCATGTCACTCTACTCAGTGTTGTACATGTCAAGTTTACTGCCAGCAAAAATGTTTGCAATTGCCACGATAAACAAAGCAGGGTGGGGCACATCAGGAAGGAAAACCATTGTAGTTAATTTTATAGGACTCATTCCAGTCTCCATTTGGTTTACAATCCTCCTAGGTGGCGTAATTTTCACTATTTACAAGGAATCAAAAAAGCCATTTTCTGAGTCAAAACAGACAGTTCTTATCATTGGCACAATACTCTATGCATGTTACTGGGTTTTGCTTTTGACTTTGTACATGGTTCTTATCAACAAATGTGGCAGGCGGAAGAAAGAACAACAACACTACGACATGGTGCTAGACGTATGATGTTCCCGTGGGAAGTTACCCAGAGTTGTAAAGCAACCCAACGACCTTGTAGTATCTGTGGCATCAGACATATGTTGCCAAGGGAAATGGATCACTGCTGCTGGGAATAGGACACTTATATTCCTCTGGGTTCATTTTCATCCTGCCAAAGTAAGGAGAAAAAAAAAAAAAATTTTTTTTTTGTTTCCAATGGGGGAAGGACGCAAACCACACATTTACGACCTGTTCACAAGGAAAGGGGAGAACTTCTATGTTTATGCACTTTTTTATTGTGCATATGCCTGACAGTGTTATGTTCTATATACCTCACTGGTCATGCTTATGTGTGTGGACAGAAAGAAAGGGAGTTTGGAGAATCAAGAAAAGGACTGTACAACCCCTTGCAACCTAATTTATGAACTTCTCTTTTTTAATAGTTCTCTTTATAGGAAGGGTCTTTTGTTTTAGGCTGCCAAATGTAATGCCAAAGGTAAATTTTAAGAGGCCATTGGCTGAGCTGTATTTTTATATTATTGTATTATTTGTGTGTGTGTACTTTTAAGCCAACTTTTTTTTTAAATCACATATTTTATATTTTACTATCTGCCAAAAAAAGCTGCCTCCCCAACATTTTGTTCTTTAACCCTTTAAAATATATTTGGGGACAAAAATTTCATACATTCTCCCCTAAAATTTCTGCTGAAATGATATTGTTCAGTACAGAAAGAATAAAAAGTTTCTCTACATTTTTGCAACTAATGAATGGTTATTTCTGTGAAAAAGCATTTAAATGTGCTCTTTTAAGACATTAATTAGGAAAGGCCCAAAATTGTCAGGTTTTGCAAACAAGCATATTTGTGCATTAAAAAAGGCCAAATGGGTAGATGTGTGCAATTTGGGTTTTTTTGTTTTGATAACATTGTAAAAGGGAAATTTGCTTCTCTGCTGAGAACTTAATATCCCTGGCATGCACAATAAACCATAAGGCAAGGCAGGCTTCCATGCCACTGGAAAAAACATTGCTATGGAAAGCCTCCCACTGCTTTTATATGGGACCTGAGCAGTCAAAAACCTCTGACCTGGAAAAACATTGGGCACCTGAATCTGCTATTGAATTCACTGATGGTCATACTTGTTCATAACCTGCTAGTACCAAGCAAATAGTTCAGTTTTTTTATTTTAAAAATTGGAAGGAAAAACTTATCAACACTTTCAAAATGTATGTGTTGTACTATAAAACTTCCACAGATCCCTTCATAAAATTTATAGAAAATAAACACATCACCTTTTTTGATATCCAGTGTAATACAGACCCCAGTACAGAGCCCAATAATTTGTTTTTGACTACAGCATATCTACCAGAAAAGAAGCCAATTTTTATATAAGAAAACATCAAGCCTTAGCAAATGCATCACTTCCTTGGTGCCTAATAATCAGCCTTGGACATTTATTTTGGACCATGGTTTTGAGAAATAATATTCAGGACTAAATTCTGCAGTCCTTCACCAGCCAAAGGAATGTGGCATTGAGCCCTAATATACTTTATAAAGAGCAACAGAAAGACCAACTGCCCTTTTTAGATTCTGGTATTAAAAGCACTGTGGTAAAGCAGAAATCAGCATATGATGCTTAAAGAACTTAGAAGCATTTTCAGCTTCTCTTTTTTGTGCAGACATGAATAGATTCTGCTGTAGAATGAACTGCACACACACTACCTTATTGTCTGAATATCTTGAGGTACATGATTGCTTGAAAGTCATACTAATATTATGTTAATGATTGGAGAGTTGATTCATGTTGATTACAAAATAGAACAGTATTACAAAAAGCAAGAGAAACGGTAAAAATCAATAAAACTTGACTATGCCTTTTAACTATTTATGATGTAAGTTAAAGCTTGGGTTAACATTCAAATGTCAAATAAATCTTCTCATTCTATAAAAAGATTGAATTAATTGCCTGTATTTATTCTAGCAATTATTCAATGCATTTCCAATATAGGTTGTATAGTATAATTGTTACTTTCATAAATAAAATATTTTTGATAAGATTATGACTAATTCATGCTATTTTTCACCAGCACTTGTACTTTGAAGCCACAAATCTGCACAGTTTATTGTTTTCGTGTCACCTGCACAATTTCCAAGTGGGAATTTGCCATGGAGCACCCCTGGAGTGCCCAAGGCAGCCGGGGCTGGTTCCTGCTCTGAGAGGCAGGGTAGTGCACAGGCAGCACTCAGAGTCTCTGCCAGCACCTGCTAGATCAATTCAGTCAAAACACTTCCTTTCCTTTTTCCTCAGCTTCCTGATTTACAAAACAGGAATAGCAATCAAACTTCCTTTTGGGAAGCTCTTTGAAGTTTATGGCCAAAGTACTTTAGTACTTTACATAGGAGCTGATGTTTACCAGCCCTCCTGTCCACTGGAAATTATCACACTCCATATCTTGGGAAGCAGAGGATAGGTTCACAGTCTCCTCCTGCTCCTCATTGGTGCTGTTTGTCAAGCTCCCTTTGCCCTGGCACAGCTGAAGTGCAGCTGTGTGTTTTCTGTCACTGAAGGTTATGGGCAGCAGCCACTGCTGCAGGGACACAGGGGGCAAAGTGAAATTTCACCCAGGCTTGCCACAAGTTAGTTATTTTGGAGACAGCTTTCTCAGCCCTCAGTGCTTGTTACCCTATGTCTGTATACTGACAGAATTGAGTTCCCCAGTACGGGGACATCATTGATAAACTGAAGCAAGTTCAGTCCAGGTTGGTTTGGGCTGGAGTGGAGGGTCTGAGACATTTGGGCTGGTTGGGCTGGTCAAGGAAAGGCTTTGGCAGGAGGGACCCTAAGGTCACATCCAATATCTGTAGGGAGGTTTCCAAGAAAATGGTTTCAGGCTCTTCACAGTGCTATTTGGTTTGATGATAAAGGACTCCAAGTTGAAAGGGGAGATGTTCAAGGTTCAGAGCTCAGCCTGGATATGAATAGGGACTTCTTTCCCATGAAGACATCTAAGCATGTTTCCAGGACAGTGCATTCTCCCTCCATCCTGAGGGAGTTTCAAAACTTAAACTAGGTAAAGTCCTGGGATGCCTGGTCTGACCTTGGAATTGCCCATACTTTAAGCAAGGGGCTGGGGTAGAGATATGAACTCCCTTGTCATCCTTTCTGAAGCAGGTGCTGACAGCTCCTACCCGCACAGAGGCTCATTCCGTCTCTGTTCCAAACACATCCATCCTGACCCCAGGTGCAAATAGCTCAGCAGCAGCTGGTACTGAATACCCAAAAAATCAGAGCCCTTCCTGTGACTGGGTCACTCTCCTCAATGTATTTGTGGCTGTTTAGAAAAAGGTTTCAGCAGTAAAATAGAGTATGAAACAGCTCTTATTGAAAGTGTTCTCAAACAAATTAGGATTTTTAATAACATT
The DNA here is from genome assembly GCA_013400315.1 of Bombycilla garrulus. NCBI lineage: Eukaryota > Metazoa > Chordata > Aves > Passeriformes > Bombycillidae > Bombycilla > Bombycilla garrulus. The sequence continues at coordinate 928,139 of VXBU01005741.1, forward strand.
TCCTGGTTTTCAATAATAGCAAATATATTTTTGAGGTCTCTGTCAAAAGAAGAAAACATGTTAAAAGAAATATTCATGGTCTGTTTTGAACATTTTTTAAAAACATGGGGTTTTTTTAGTCACCTCTGATAGACAGATGGTGCTGAAAAAAGTCCCACAAATTATGAATTCTACATAAAAGTTTAAAAACAACCTTTCAAAAAATGCCATGAATTGGCAATATCTCAAGTTATAAATCATTTCCATAGTAGACTAATTCGAGTTTGAGTGCATCTGTTTGCAGAGACCAGGTGTGATGCAAATCCTACAATAATCAGAGGTGCAGGAGGGAGAAAGGACCCCTCCTCTTCTATCTGCTAATAAGCTTCATTTTGGCCACGAATCAGGTTTCTTTCAATGGGAAATGCATGAATATTTAGCAGAACTTTTCTACAAGGCAAAAAAATTCCTGTCAGACACATACTGCCAAACATGTCCTGATGCACAAGCTGTTGTGAATCTGTCTGTTAAAAAATTTGGTCTGAATTTTTTTCTCAGCAAGAATTAAGATGATAAAGAGGAGACAAAACTACTGAAAGTTGTTGGTGAGATTTGGTATTACTGAAGCTTTGTTGCAAAAGCAGCTTTTCTCTGGAGTTAACACAATTCTTTTAAATACAGTACATTTCTTTCCCCAACTTTTATTCAGCGAAAATTTGCCTTCAGCCTTGTTTTGGATGGATGGATGGATGGATGGATGGATGGATGGATGGATGGATGGATGGATGGATGGATGTGTGCCACAAATTGTTCCTGCTTCTTCTAGCTATGGAAGAAGCATGTTGTACTTTTTAGAATAAATATTATACTTTCTATAATATTTGTCTTGGCCAAATAAATTCAACTTATTATCCTAAAATAACACTGCGATTTCTATAAGTTACCAAACTGCCTAGAGGAAAATAACATTTTAGTTACATTGTCACTAGATAAAGAAGAGATCCAGGCCATATTTCTGGGCTTTGGTACATGATAACACTCTACCGTTCAAGTGTAAATACAATCTCTGGCATGTTTATTTCATAGGCCAGAAGTCCTGCCCCAGAAAATGCTGGACACAGGTGGGATTGATACATGGAGCAGGAACTAGCCTGGTCTGGGAGATTGCAGAGTTTAGGTGTGATCCCCATCATCAGATGATGACCAGATTGAGAAGAGTCCCTGGCTTTTTATTACTAGATTAAATAGAAGCTATCACTACCCCACTGAGAAGCAAAAGGCAAGTCAGTTTACTCCTTTACCGGACATCATTCAGGATCTTATTATCTCAAGAGATCCTTAGATGTCATTTAGTTCTGCAGTTTTCACACCTTTCTTTTTTCCTCATATTTTCTAAGTCCTTTAGTCATGTGCAGGAAGCAAGAAAAAACACTAACCGAGGTCTAGGTCCCATTGGATTAATATTTTCATTGCTTCTTTTACAGCATACCTGCTCGGCTGACTGTCTTCTAGTACTTCAGTTTGTTCCAGCTGGACACACTCTGTAGAAATTATATGGTTATGACAGGACTTTCCTTTGGCTGCTTCTCACAAATATCAGTGAGAACAGGAAGAATTAAGAGCTTGCTCATGATCAGTGCTGCTTTGTATAACCCAAGGGAGTAAAGTCGGGAATCTGACATTATCAGACACATTATTAGAAATTACAAAACCCACAGAAAGAGCATGTGAAAGAGTGACAGCTAGTAAGTTCCTTTGCCCATACCATTACTTATTTTATAGTCTTTACTCATAAAAGTAGCACTTCTTTCTATGTCTTAACCCTGCAGCACTTTGGAGACCTACTGCTATATGGAACACTTAGTCATGAAGAACTAAGATGAATGTGGCTAAAAATTGATCAAGTGGGCACCTTGCTCAAAATTAATTATGAGATTGTGGCCTGTATCTGCTCCCCAAAATTGTTCTTAAGTTTTCCATATTGATTCTTTCTAATGAATGTAGCTTATAGGCTGAACCCATCCAGTGAGTTGATGCTGCAGATACCAGTGAATTCTGTCTGCACTCATTCTTCATTGCCTTCCTAAGAGTTGATCCTGACCTGGATACTGCCACCGTCTATAAAACCTGGATAATCACAACAGCACCGTGAGATGTATTAGGAGATAGTTCAGCATCGAAAGAGAAAGTCTGTGAAGATCATAGAAGAGGGCTCCTCCCTCAGAAAAGGAAACATTTGATAATAGAGATATAAAAGCAGCATTGCACAGTACACAAAATGCTTATTTAATGTTTATACTGTAGAGAAATATACCTTGTTCCCTACAAATGCCTGTTCCTGTTCATTGCCTACGGACGGATGTTCAGTGGCCAGCTCAGATCATGGTTTATAGTTTAATTCAGGTTGGAGGGGTCTCAGGAGATCATCAAGCCCAATATTTTGCTCAAAGCAGCAACAGCTCAGAAATAAAAACAACCCAACCTTTAGAAGAGTCTATCCCACAGTTAGCACAGCCTTTCCTTAAATTGACTTGGGTAGATGCTCACATTTGGTCAAATGTGCAAAAAAAATGCACTCTTCAAGCCTTGTCTACACAAGAAAGTGTGATGTAACCAAAGTCTTTGTGATTTTACTTATTGTAGTCTAAGTGTTATTATATTTAGTTTGGTTTGATTTATGTTTCTTGGGAAATTATGCTCACAACTGTAAAACTGAAACTTCTGTTTACTAGCTTGTACAAAGAAAACTTTGCTTCAATTGTGGTAATAAATTGATTTAATCAGACTGGCAGAAAAACACGACACTTTTATGTCGACCTATGCCAGATCAGTCTCACATGATTTACCATAAGATAAGCCAAGTGAATTTACAGCACCTTTTTTCCATGAGGTCTACCCTGGGCGAATCCTTGCTCTGCAAGTAAGCATGAGGTAGTTTAAGCCTGCAGTGTCACAATCATTAGTTATATTGCATTGGCCACAGGGCATGAGAGGAAATATGGAGAGATAATGTATGATAATTAAGCCAGTGTAAACTCATGCCCTAGGCTATTCAAAGCTTTTAGTTATATATATACCTTAAACTGCTCAGGACTGCTTTCTAGGTAAGCCAGTGGCCTGTGCCATATGTGCACAAGACACCCAGGACTTGTGGAGTGAATTGTGAATTACCAAAATTTCACCCTGGTTATTTAAAGTGTCGGAAGACTCCACTTAGAAAGAATGTGTCTTCAGAATAAGGGCAATTCTGATTTGATTTAGTAACACCTCTTCTTCCCCATATTTTTTCTTTAGGTAGGACTTTAAGAAGCTTGCCTCTTGCACACTAGAAGTGCGACCAAAATGTGCTCATATGATTACATGTGTAGGATATGGGGCTGCCCTCCTGCAGGCACTGCAGAAGATGCTGAAGATACCACCTACTGCAAAGCACATGAAGCTGAGTAGTGGCAGGTGTGCTTCTGGACATGCACTGTCTCTGCATGGGACTTTGCACAGGCCAGAACCAAAATACCTGCCTCCCACTGCCAGCACCCACCTTGCTCAGGCTGGGCAAGAAGCAGGCTGTTTGCTGAATGATTGCAGTACACCCCCTGAGGCAACTGCAGCATGACAGATGCATAGGCTGCATGTATGGTGTACTCGTGGTAGAACAGAACATGCTGGACGTGCAGCAAACCCATATTAGCCAGGAACCACAGAAGCTGGGTGTGCAAGTAAGACGTGGTCCTGGCAGCAGAGGAGGGAGAAGAGGGATTTCATTACTGAAGGAAGCATAAATAAGCTGTAAATAAACTAACTCACTGGATAGCACATCCCTGGCTGCTCTGCCTGCTGGCATTGGCATATATGTGTGTTACCACAGGGGAAAAAGAGTGAGAACCTACAGTGCCTTGTGCTGGGTGCAGCTGTCACAGTGCATGGTCTTCCCTCTTGGCCCAGGAAGCAGTTTACTTTTTTCCTGACAGACTGTTTTATACATACGGCAAGATGACAACATGATCACCGGCAGCTGCCAGATCCATTAATTTCAATTTTTATAATTATTAATCTTTAATTCTAGTAATTAGTTATTTGATGGTCATTTGGCTTAACACAGTTCCAGTTCTAAAACAGGCTGTAATCAACTGGATTCATCCCATGGAGAATGAATCACCTGCCCTCCCCCAGCAGGGTGTACTCCCCAGGCACCATGACAGATCTCACATGGGTGTCTTTACCTGTTGGGGAGCCTGTGTTTATCTCAGCTGCCAGCTCAGTCCCTCTCTTGCTTTGTCACTGCTCTGATTGCTACTTATGTTCTTAATGAGATTAAAGGAGTGTGAGGTTCTGGCCAAATTAATCATGGCTGGAAATCAGCGTTCATACTTCTCTTTCAGCTTTGAAATCTGTCTAATCTCTCCTGTTATCACTATAATATCTGAGATGTGATGAGGGCTTTGTAAGTACACAGATTAGACAGATTGCAAAGTTAATGGGGACATATGGGTGTTTTTTCTCAGCCATTATTCTCTCAGTAATTGTGGTGGAAAGAATCTGTCAGCAGAAACGCACTCCTCAGTAATACATTGCTGTAGCATGTTGGTAAATGCTGGGGAGAGTGCTGCTCTCTGCAAGTGTGTTCTGCATACACGATAGATCACTCCATACCCTTTGTTTATTTTGGTTTTTTTTAAACAACTAACCAGTGAAGAAGTAATTTGGAAATATATCTGGCACTGACTTCAGCTTGACAAGAATTGTGGGGAGTTTTCTGATCAATCCAGTGTTGAAACAAAACAAAAAGCTTATTATTCCTGTGGGTTTCTTCTTGTCAATTTTGGGTGATACCCTATGCGTTAACAAGCAAAGCCCCAGTAAACTCAGCATCATTGCACGGGACACCTGTATCCTTTTGTTTTCCAGTCACTTCCTCAAATTCAATCTGTTACTTCTCTATTTAAATCGGCAGAGCCAGGCAGGTATAAAGCTAAAGTCTTAAGCACCCATAGCAATTACAAATGTTTCATAAGATTAAGCAGGAAACACTTCATAAATTCCAGTAGTTAACACTTGTTTTAATTGAATTGCTCCTGAAGCTTGAATGGAACTGGTATTTCTCCGCTCTGAAGGTTGCTTTTCCCAAAACACAGCTGCATAACAACAAACAGATGCTTTCCAAGGGACATAAGGCCACATTTCCAGTATTGGTAAAGTGATACCTCTATATGGTAAATTTATCATGTACTTCCACATCTAAAATAGTTGGGAAAAAAACTTTGGTTGAATTCACCTACATTGAATCCCTTGGCATTAACGGAAGATTAAAAATATCATGCTATTAGCTCAAATTTAATGCATATTAAATAATTTGATCTTGATCTGTCTTCTTGACCACAGGCAGAAGAAGCCATCACTATGCAGGGAAATATGGTTTTCTAAGACATGCAGAAAAGGAGCTAATGGATCATTCTTTAGATCCATTTAGGCTGCAAAGCATGCTATTCTGTAGGATTGTATCCTAGCAGAGCAGCTTTTACCTGTTTGTATCAGGTGAACTAAAATAACTTGCCCAGGAATACTGTGCTTTAGAAGACTTGCATCTAGACTGATGATAAATAGTTCATATTGATTTAGAAACAAGTGGGGCATGCAAGATGCTTCCACCTTTATACCTCTTGCCATAGATGTTTTATGCTTTGCATCCTCACCCGCTTCAGCACCAGGTCAGCCAGGTTAATGCAAACCATGCTCATCAATGCTTATTCAGATAAAATATTTAAATAGCATTATCCAGGCAAATATCAGTCTCAGTCCCTTTTATGACCCCAGCTGTGCAGGCAACAGCAGCAGCCAACAGCCAGGGTTTTTTACTTCTTGGAGAGTTGCAGCTCCATCAGAAAGCACTGTCTGTCTTTGTCCTGATACAAGTAGACTGTAATCCAGTTGGCATCATCCTGTGCTGCTGCTGCCAAACTTCTGAGGGAGGGGCTGCATATTTGAAAAACCTTGTCTGCACATGTCAGTTTATTTAGTATATGTTAAGTCATTTATTTTAATCAAATAGATCAATGAAACTCTTGAGAGTTTATTCAGGCACACCTGTTTTATTTTTTCTTTTAAGCTCATGTTATTTGGAATCAAAGCCAAAAAAGCCATTCTTACACCACAATAAGTCTGTTCAAGAGTAGAAGAGGCCTCTTCCATGGATTGTCCTATTATTGTTATATTCATGCAGTAAAATTCAGACAGTAAAATTCAGACAAGCCACAACTCATTGCAAACAGGAACATACAAATGATAACATGCTTAGAAAGAGTAGTCTTACATTACTTACATAGGAGCAGAATACTCTGGAAAAGTAGGTTCCAATCCACAACTCTGAGAGTCTTCAAAAACTGCTTGTTTTCAGAGGAGACGAGTTAAACGAAGAGACCAGCAATAGAGCCGAGCTTGCAACTTCTACAGTTTTGTTTGTGACTTCCACCTGTGAGCTAATTGCAAACTGAAGAGAACTGAACAGAGCTTTTTTCTAAATATAATGTGTGTAAGGTCACTGCTGAATTTCTTTGTTAAATTCAACGCTAATTTTGCTTTAGTATTTATCAGAAAGGTAAGAAATTCTCCATTTAAGGAACTCTGAAGCCCAGTGAAATACATTCCCATTTAAAAATATGACTCCTCAGAAATTGTTTTCCACTTAAAGTTCTGAGTATGTTTTTTAATTCTATACAGATTCTGTACCTGTAAATGCTGAATGAAACCAGATTTCCTCCAACAGAATTCTAAGATTTCAAGACCATTTTATAAAACTGTGTGAAATGTTTCAAGGATGTGTCAGCTAGCATCGTTTGATGCTGAATAATGGCCAGTTAGATAGGTTAGGTTGTGGCACCATTACAATGTCCTAGAGTTTGAATAAAATTTCAATCACCATTTGACTGATCCCCAAATGCCACAAATATAAAATGGATTCTAGGCAGATCTTGATTGCATCCCTGCTGAGACATCCTCTTTGAAATGCAGCCTCTTTTTTCAACCAGTTGTCGTATAATTGTTATCCATATATTTTCACCAACCATGTAAATTACAGTGGTTCCTTTGGATCATAGCTCCTTGCTCAAGACATGGTCCTGTGAAATGTCTTGAAAGTTTCACCAAAATGAGAAACTGATGTCTACAGCTTCCCTCTCTTCTGCTCTTTCTGCTATTACAGGTTGACTGTATTTGTTCCATGTTAGCTAACTTTTTCACTTACTGTCTTCTATCCTCCTTGCTTTTTTCCTGCCTTCCTTTTCATGATGTCAGCCTCCGATCCACTAGAGGCTCCCATGTCCCAGAGAGTTCCTGCTGGTCCATAAAAGTTTTTGTGTTAACTGAGTGAATGCTCAAGGCCATGCTCACTTGCATAAATAGCTTTTTCAGCACAATCTTTCCTTTTAGGCCAGACTGTAAATATTGGGTAGGAGTCAACAGAAGGCACATGAGGCTGGACTACCTCCATTCCTATCAACTGTGCTCTCTGCTCCTTGCCCTGAGGTAGTTCCCAAACTATAGTCCAGAGTCACCCCCAATATTCAGGCAAACCCAAGCACCACAACCAAGTCAAAAAATATGGAGGTGAATAACGAGTTTGGGGCTTTCTTGATCTGTTCTCTCAAACCCCAACCAAACTTTATCTTTCCTTCTACATTTATTGCGGCAATGAAATCTTTCATTTCACCTCTTCTCCCTGAAAAGTCTATCTTACTTCACGTGTTTGAGCTACCAGAACTGAAAGCAGGTGGTTGCTATAACATATTTTGGAGTGGTTCAGAGCAATTTATATTTTCTATCTCAATGTATTGTGCAATGATGAAAATGTGAGTCTGTGCTGTTCTTAAACATTTAATCAGTTCTATCTGTAAACTAGAAGAGGATTCCCTTCATTTTCTTTCCTAGACCAACACAGGACTTAATGAATTCAAGATGTGTATATTCTAAGTCAGCAGGGACACTAGGATAATGGGAATTACCTAATTGACACATACCACCACCCACACACTTCATAAAATCCAGTCTCAGATTTACTAGTATTCCATTCAGAAGCAGGCTTTTCCCAGTGTAGCTCCATGTAAAATTGCTACATGTTTCTGATCCAGTGTTGCGTAGCTACAGGTCTAGTCTTGTGAGGTACTAAGCCCCTGCATATAGTGGAAGAGGCAGTGATCTCTGCCTGCATCTGCAGGTCTAAATTCAATGTGCATTTTGCCTGAGGAAATGCTATTATTTTTTATTTTACTTGTCTTAATAAAAATTCTTTGAAGTGCTAATTATCCTTCTGCTGCCACTTGTTGGTATATGCAGCATGTACTGCTTCATGATATTTCTATCTTATCTGTTTACTATTTTGTAGTGAGTGGCTTACTATGAGCAATTCATTCCTTCACTTGCTCTTTTACCTCCTTGTAACAACATTTGAGTTCAGGGTGGAAACTTCCACTTCTCTCCTGGAAGAGACCAGACAGCTGACAGGATTTTTGCCAAGGTATACAGAATTTCTACACTGGCTTTTTTCTACCTACTTGGCTATTTGTAGCCCGCTTCGTTCTCTCATACTTTTGTCAAGATACGATTGGTACTTTCAGAAATGTCACTTTTTTCAGATTTGGTGCTGAGACCAGGTTTCAACTCCCCCCCCCCCCCCCCCAACCATGCTAATCTAGGCGGAAG
>VXBU01005741.1:936815-1033419 GCA_013400315.1 Bombycilla garrulus
CCCAATAAATTCTGTTAGCTGAGCTACATGCCAGAGTGTAGCATATTTTAGCAACTGTCTTTTATGCACTTCATTAAGTGTAAATGTAACAAGCATCTCAGTGTTCTCCATAATGAAAGGATTCTTTGAGTGTTAAATACTCCTTTGGTTGTTTTTAATCAAGCTTAATATGTGTGAAATTTGTGGGAACGACAGTCCCATAGACTAACAGCAACAACAGGTACAGCCAGAAATCCCAACTTGCATAACATATGCATAAAATACCACCACTTTCCTTGGCCTACTCAGAAAACCTTGTTCATCTATTCTGCTCTCATGGACATTCAATTGGAGTACTCCCTGTTGTCTTTCAGTGATGATATCCACAGGTGGCTTTTTGACATTGGAACTTAGGGGACTGTGTAAGTACCACTTGATTTCCTAATGCAATTTAATTCACTGTGGAACCCTGTCTGCTCTTTCACAGCTTGCAAAATGGGCAAGACCTTTTCACAGTTGGACAGTGCCACGTTAGACATCTGCAAGGATTCTGGGGGGCTAACTTGTCAATTAGACAATCAAATTTTAGCAAAAATCTGGCTAGGGTTATCTTGAAGCAAAGACCCAGAGCAAGTGTGTTTGTTTCAACTTCACTTAAAACAATAGGCTTGAGGTGTTATTTGCCTGTTCATTTCAAAGGGTTGTTAACTAGATGGCCAGTGCTGATAAATGTCATCACACTATGTCCTTTTTACAGTATGTTCCAGATCAAAAACCTGGACTGAGCACATGTACCCTTCTTGTGTTGCCTGCTTACAGAGCAATTATGTCCTGGGCACATTTTAGCCACTGCAAAGCCAGGCAAACCCATCTTAAGTTGCCTGTCCCAGGGAAACTTGTTCCAGGTTGTCTTGGGACCACTCAAAAAGCATGTCAAAGGTGAAGAAAAGGAGAGGTGGGGAATCCTACGTAACTCCAGCAGAGAGGAATACAGGCAGGAACATCCAGCAGCCTTTTCCTGTGACATGATCCAGGCTGGGAGTTCACCTCTCAAAGGGCTGCACTCAGCTGTGCAGTAGAAAGAGTAATAAGCAAGTTATATTTACAGCCTATTCAATGCTGTAGCTGGTCTTATAAAACTGCCTGCAGACATAATGGGCTGACAAATATCAAAGACTGCACAACAACACAGCTTTAAATGAATCATGACTGCCATGTAAATCAAATGCAAAATCCATTTTAATGCTCTGAACTGTGTATCCTCTTTTTTTTTTTTTTTTTTTTTTTTTTTTTTTTTTATTCTTTCCCATTTCATCTTCACTTTTTACTCTTTTCATGTCTTGCCAGAGCAGTCTCCTAGACACAGGGACATCTTTGGTTGTTTATTCACTCAGTAGCAGTGAAACATCTTCATATTTCTCCTTCCCTGGTGATATATATAGAAGAATACAGATATATAGATATAGATATAGATATAAATATAGATATAGATATATGTAGATATAGAGATATATTGTATAGATATTTTGCATAGAGTTTGTATATACATTTGAATGTAAGAGGAAGATTTGGTATCACTATTCCAGACATAATTCAATAATGAACTGAGCATCAACAGCTTTTAAAACTTGAAATTAACTAATTTTTTTTTTTTTTCTGTTCATGCCCTATCTCATCCATCCAAGTCTTTCCCATCTGTGCTCTCTCCCCATATAGTTCCAGGCCTGTCCATTCCCTCTCTCACCACACAGATACTTTAGTAAAACTCGTGTTTTTTCCACACATCTGGCAAACTTTTCTTAGGTTTTAAAAACAGAAGTGGGAAAAAAAGTTCAGTAAGTTGTTTTCACTCCCAAATTCTCTGAATTCAAGAAGTAGGAAAGATATAGATTCTTAGAAAAAAGAGGGACATCCTGAGGGACAAGGCCTGGACCCCTAAAATAGCTGTTTTGTACTGAGAAGATGTATCTACTGGTTCCTGTCTGTTGCACTGTGAAAGAGAAGTTGAAGTGAATTTGCACTGTGCCAGTGCAAAAGCAAAGTGAAGCAGCAGCGCTCCACATATTCTTATTTCCAACTCATTTGAGCAAAATCTACATCGAACCTCACAAAGTCAGAGCCCTTCTCTTTTGCTCCTCAGCTCCAGCTTGAATGATCCCAGATTTCCCCCAGATCTTCAAACACATCCCCCGACGCTCCCTGGCCTTCCCAGGAAAAGGAGAGCTGGCAACTCAAGAGCAGCGGCCAGTGCTCCCCGCACATCGCAGCTTTGATGTGGCTGAACCCCCACCCCCGGGCGGAGCCGCTGCCGCTGCTCCGGTCGCCTCCCCCGGGCGGGGAATTCTCCTGACTGCTGCTCCTGACAGCCCTGACGGCCCCAAAGGGCTCTATCCTGCTGTGGGAACCGCCGCTGCAGGGGCAGGCTGGATGGAGATCCCACAATGGGATGTTTCTATTTTGTGGCTGAGACACAACCACAGGCCTCGGGGCCTGAGCTGTACTCTGAAAGATTGGAAGTGTTTCGGTGTGAGGACTCAGCTGGTCTCGTGACAAAACAGAAGCCAATTGTGAAATCTGGAGACGTTTCCAAATTTCCCCAGTTTCTAAATGGGCATTAAGATCAGTTCAATGTATAACTTCAACAGGAAGCCTCCACGGGTCATTTGTTTGTGACTCCCTTTACTTCCTCTTTTGTGCCATCCTTCCCCTGCACATATCCTCCACTTTATACTTCAAAGAAATAAGAATTTATGAAATTACTTTTCTTCTCTACCTGACTCTGTCCACAAAAAATTTGCAGAAATGAAAAGTGTAAATAAGCAGCTTATAGATCTTTATAAAAAAAATACCTATATTTTTGTCCTGAGGAATAAAAAAATCAAACTGCATAACAAAAACTGGAAATCTTATTTTTTTTAAAAAAATTGACATGCTAAATACACTCACATTCTGCAAGCTTACAAATGGACAACGCTGTAACACATTCAAAAGATCATTTATAATATGTGATTTAGGGCTGAGCCATTCTATGAAGTAGGGTTTTAGATAAAGAGCCTTTTATTTTTTTAGTTCTGGAAACATGCAACTGAAGAAACCCACTTAATCATAAATCTCTATAATGTAGGTGACATGACAGATCAGTCAATCCACACCAGCCATAAAATAGTTCCTCTAGAAAGAAAAGGAGAATAAAAAGACATCACCAGTGTTCGGTATTAATTTGGTTTAAAGCACAAGGTGTTCTTTAAAATTTGAGCACCAATACATAAAACCAAACTATCTCCTTATTTGCCAACATGGCCTGGGACATGCTCCTTCTAGCCCCAGACTCAGTAGCAAATCTTACCTTGAGCAGGTGAAGTAGAGCAAAGGACCTGTGAGTAGCAATATTTTGGAGAGCCTTTGGGAACAGAGCCTATCTATCAGGTGTACTGGGACTAATTCACTAACCTCAGACATTTTTTCATCAAGAAAGTGTAAAGAAACACTAAATAGAACATATCAAAATCTATGTTCTCAGGTGGAATAAATCAGCCTTATCCAGCAGATTTATGCTGATTTACAGCAGTTAATCTCGTAATGAGTTTTGGATTGCATTCTACGCAGTACTCACATAAATTAGGACATTTTAATACATTTTTACCAATACTTTTTGAGCAAACCAAAATGGGCTTAAGATGTCCTTTTAAAACAATATAAATACTTCTGCATATCTCAACTTTGAGAATGTCCTCTTCTTCACTGTCGCTGATGGGTAGCAAGTGATTGCAGCTGATAGTTATCTGCTTGCCAGAGGATATGAATGTGCTAATCTTACTTCCAATATAAACAACAGTTGGGGCAACTTTTTGCAATGTAAATGGTTTGTTGGGTGCATTTTATGACACAGCTTGTGTCATCACAAGCAGTGGTCATTGTTTGCTTTTCTTTAAAATTAAGTCAAAGTATTTCACAGCATTGTTTGGCACCAAAATAAATTAGGTCCATTTGTGTATGGTCTAGGTGCAGTTGTGCACGTAGGCATTTGTAGTCAGTTTTTAAAAGAGATGCAGCTATCAAAAATTCAGAGGACCTGAAGGACTTAGAGGGTTTTCTCAACAATGAAGAGGATTAAATACACAGAAAAAAATATGTAGGGCTTATGTTTTTCCTCCCCGGTTACTGAGAAGTGCACTAACATTGTATTTTTGGGCAATTGTTCATGCCAAGAAAAGATGGACATTTACCCTGGCTGGTTACAGTTTCCTTAAAAATTGCACTTCATTTTTTCATATGAATTTGAAATCTATGAAGCTGCCCAAAACCACCCCAAAACCTACAAGTCAGAAAAACTGGATTTGAGTCTTTCTGTTTGTTTATCCAGAGTGATTTTAAAAGACATTTAAAAACTGCTATTAACTGAAGTGAACTTCACATTTCCAGTCACTGAGCTCACTGGGAGATGAAAGGATCCTCCTCCTGGCCACTGCTCAGGACTTTCCTTTCGCACTGCCCTGTCCCACCATCGAGGTTATTAACTTTTTACAAGCGCTGCTCACATCCTCTCTTTGATGGATGGTGCTAAGCTTGTACTTAGATTACAGGATTTCCTAACAAGGCCATTTCATTATTGAGAGGGAGGAAATTTTAACACAAGGTGATTTTTCATATCAACCCCTCCATTCTCCCCATAAAAATTTGTGTGGGGAAATTGTTTCAAGGAGTTTCACACCACACCAGCCTAAGGCATTAATGGATGGTCATGGGTATCCCAAGCACGGGGTGCAATGATAGGTTTTGGACTAGTCCTCCCCTGCTTTTCTTGTCCAACTGCAAGTTTCAAGGGGGCTTTACCCTGCAGCTCCTTTGCAATTCCCACTGGGATACAGGAAACCTGGGGTGACACGTGGGAAGGCTGAATGAGAATAGAGAGGAAAGGGGGCAGAAAGACGGGAAAGAAAGCACCCTTTCTCTTTTCTGAAACGGTTGTCTCTTTTCAAAGTGAAAAAAAAAAAAAAAAAAGAGAGAAGTTGGAGAGGGAGGCCAGAGGGGAAGAAATTTTCCTGCTACCTCATTACTCTCCACTCAGTGCAACTCCCAGCTGTGGCCAGCCTAGCTCCCACCCTTCTCACCCCTCTGGACTCTGCACCTAAATTTCTCACAACCTTCTTCCCAGCTGGAAATGTAAATCAAGACACATTCAGAATTTAAAAAAAAACCCAAAACCAAAAGCAAAACCAAAAGCAAAACCAACAAAAAAAAAAAACAAAAAAACCAACAAAACAAAAAAACCAACAAAACAAAACAAAAAAACCCCCATAAAACTAACAAACAAAAAAAAAAAAAAAAACCAAAAAAACCCAAAAACCAAACAAACATGAGTAAGAATGCCCCATTCTCCTTTACAGATTATGTAAAAACAAATATAGCTGCTCTTCACCGTCTCTAACTTTCTGTGATTTCTAGCTGAAGTTTCATGACTCATGAACTTACTTTTCTGTCTGAAAAACTTACTGGCTTTATTTTTTTTTCCTTAATGGAAAAAAAGCTGACACCAGATGTTTCTTTAGACCCTTCCCTGTCCTGAGTGAGTAAACACCAGAGACAAACAGGCTGTTCTGTCATCTTGCTCCTCTCCAGAACACCAACAGTTTTAACACTTAGTTGAGAAAAAGAAATTTAAACTGCTACCAACTGCATTTCCAGCTAAAGATACATAAGTCTTCACTCTTAAAATTAAATAAAAGTTTTTGCTCATGAATAATCTGACTATTTATGAGCAGTGTGGTATGATGCACAGATACAATAAAGCTCTTGTGCTGTCCAAACCCTTGGCTCAAATGAGTGTGTCTCCTGGCCCAGGAAAGTAACAGCCTTTTCTAACCGCTGCCTGTCAGTATTTTTAAACCTTCTCTCCTAAAATAACATGTCGATGTTTGCCTACCTGAATTTACAGGAAGACTGAATGAAAATTTGTGGGCACACCACTGGCAAATGGATTTTGTCATGGTCTTTGTGATGTCATCAGATTATTTATCCTGCTGTGCTGAGAAAGTGAGGATTGCATTTCTCCCTGCAGCCCTCTTATCTCTGAAGGTATTTTTGAACTCTCTTTTTTTTTTTTTTTTTGTTTAACAGCTCTGAAAGTAAGGGGTTGAAATTGTGGAGAGCAAACTACCCCTCCTGAGGTGAACGCATTAGATCTATTCTGCCAGCTGGCATTCAAGCTTGCCGTGTTGCTTACAAATATATCCCGAATCAAACCTCAAAAAACCTCACCACAGAGAAAATTTTAATTTCTTCCCTGTCAGTAACACCACTACATTTGTTTAGCAGCTAGGCATGGGACAGTGGCACTAGCTGGTATTTTATCTTCTACTTATTTTATACCAAGACATTTAAGAGAGATGAAAGAATAAACAAACTCTCAGGTCCCAAGATATTTTTGTACTGAGACCACTACATCTGCAAATTACAGGTATTTTAAACTTCTTTTCAATTACACACACATAAAATATTAGATCACTGCATAGTTAGCTGATATTATTTTAATATCACCTTTCATGTAGAAAAATGTTACTTCTACCTCAGTCTTTGCTTAACAAGTAATTCAAAGAACAAATCTTGGGTGTAGGTGTTTTCTCAGCTTACCAAATTATTTAAAATTAGAGTTTCACTCTATCTGTGTTCAGTAGTCAGAAGATAGAGTTATGTATCTTCTGGGATCTACTCATCCATTCAAAAATAGATGCCTACTTTCATATGGAGACAGGTAGGTTTTTTTCCACTAGGATCCTGGTGTGCCCCAGGGCAGGACCTATCGTGTAAGCCATTGTTTTCGCTATGGGCAGTAAAACACATTTATGCATATGTGCATTTTGCAGCACGAATTTGCACCCGGTCATTTGCATCATAATTCCCGGAGTAGCTCTTCTGCACAACCCCAGGGGTTTGGGTTGCAGAACTGGGATGGGTGGAATGTGTTTGTGGACGCTGTGGAGGGATTTCAGACTGCAAAAGCTGTCTGATACAGGTCTGGGGAACATCTGGGAGTGAGGATAGTACTGACTCCTACTGTCAGTGGGAAGCAGACCCTGGAGCAAACCCTCTGTAGCTGGGAAGCCAGTTACTTCATGCTGGGAAAGGTCCCGAGTGAGAACTAATGCACAAAATCTGTGGGTGATGTGGACAGGTGAAGCTGGGACAAGGGAGGGAGCAGGGTCACTAAAACAGCCAGGAAGTCTGTCTGGAAACTGCTGTTTCAGAAGTGCCAATGTCTTCAACATAATCTAAAATCTGATTTCTCCTTTGGTTCCCAGAAGTCTGTGCAATGCAGCCCTTCCTGTGGAAAGCACGTGCCTGAGTTTGTACTTAAATAACTTGCAGAACTGAGGGGCAGCCATGGGGAGAAGGACACCTTCTTAGAAAATTATATTTGTGAAACATTAAGACAGAACATGATAATTTTTGGGGCTGCATCAGAGCTGGGGTTTTGTGTCAAAAGCTGTTCCTTGTATTGTTCTGGTTTCCTCTGAGCTTGCAGAATAGTCCCACTTCCTTCAGTATTAATTACAGCCATCCAGATGGATCAGGGCGATTAATGGTGAGAAATCACTGCAATTCAGCTACATATGGAAAACATGCTTTAAAAAATGTGTTCAGTTGTCTCTTTAGAGGTGAATGTGGAGATTTTCTAACCTTGGACATATTTTTGGGTCTTTAGTTCAGTTTCCCAGAATACATTTATGTTTTGGTTCCACCAGAGTTAAATTTAAGATTATATTAGTTTTACAGTCAGGAAGAAAATGCTTTATCCTTGCTTGTTTCACATTTCTGCACCATTAATTCATAGTAAGATGAATTTTTAAGACATAAGGTGACTTTTTTGTTGTCCTCTCCCAGGTAGGACTTCACGACAATGGCAGATTGTGAAATAAAGACTAATTTCTGACCACTTAAACAGAGTTAGACTCACCTCTGCTTCAATTTAGACACCCAAGACCATATTATGGCAGCTGTCACCTGTTGCTCCTGCTTTGAAGGAAGCAGAGTCAGATAGACTGGAAAACTCCACAGTCTGAAATGGTCTTTTAACTTTTGAAGGATGACAGCATTTTTGTGGATGATCTGCATGTGGCCTACATCTCTGATAATATAATTACTCTCTAAATAGAGAGCCATTAAACAGTACTTTAAATTTGGATAGAGATGCAAGTTCTTTGAATATTAGTTTTCTGAGTGTTTAGAAAGAGCATATTAGCACTTAAGAGCATAATTTGATTTCGTAAAAATGTGTGGCAACCTAGTTCATAGGCAACATGAATAAGGATAAATGAATGAGGAGAGATTTTTGTGCTACTCACCAAAACACTGTGAGTCAGATGCAAGCCATTCACTTTCTCCAGTATCCAACAAATTGCCCATTCAGGGAGCAATTTCACGCATTATGAGGAACCTGCTGCTGCTTTCTTGTATCACTGCATACTAGCAAAAAAAAAATGTGACAAAATCTTGATTTCTTTATTATAACCCAAATTCTGGGATGAGTTTCAGAGCACCAGAGAAATAGCAATACTCTCTCAAGAAGTGTTAACAAGGTTGAACTGTTGTCCAGGCATAGTTGTTCTGGAAACTCATGTCATTTCAAGGGATGCTGGTTCTTACTATGTGGGGAGTGGGAGTTTTCTTCTTGTTGGAGGCTGCATGGTCTTCTTGAGCAATCTTGGACATCCACCCTAGCATGCAGCACAATGTCACATGCAATTAGTGCATCCATGCAAAACATGGCCACAGACCATAAGGAAGTGGTGGGAATACCCATCCATGGGCTGCAGGAACCCTATCTTACATGTGCAAACCTTATAATCTGAGGATAGTCTAAGGCATTTTGTGGGGTGTTCTATTCTGAAACAGGGTGTCTCAGAAAGTGAATACACTGAAGAGCATTCAGGATAAATTTACTTGTCTCTGGCATTATCAGTCTTAATGTTATACTTTCTTGAGAAGATTTAGTTAAAATATACAAAATAAGAGACAGAAAAATCAGCTTTATGATGTTTATATGTTTTCCTTATGAGATTGATAAAGTCTGTTTGTTTCCTGCTTCATCTTGTCTTCTCTCAGTTACTCTTACTTTTCCAAATGCAGTTGACACCAGTTAATCCAAACACTTCAAATTCCTGTTATGAAGACTAAGTGTATTTAACTAATTTCAGATTTAGGGGCTATGAGAAGTATGGTCCACACATGCAATATCTTCCTTCAGGATGTCTGAGGTTATGTTAATTATCAAGCATCCAAGAGAGGAAACATTAATCATTTGTCTCTGTACGTTGTTGGGATTATTCCAAAACCTCCTTCCTTTTCTCTGTCAATATGAATCCAATAAGGAGAGAAAATGAAAGTTTAACATATGGTCAGAGATAGAGAGCATGTCCTTTTCTCCAGAAGCATGAAAGATTTGCAGAGATCACACTGATTCATCTGCAACGCTCTTAGGTCAATATAGGGCCAAGGATATGAGTTAGTCACCAGCAATGTGACTTTAGACTCCCATAAACAATTTTTACAGATGATACAATAAATTTATATTTTCTTTGCTCTGCTCCCCCATTCAATTGTCTGCTATACTCCCTTTATAGAATTCCTTTTGCCCTTATCTCCAAGACAGTAGAAAGGGCCATGGATCTAAAACCTGAAAATCTCCATTCTTGAGCAGAGTCCAGGAATCAAACTCAAAAAGCCATATCATGAACCAGGATGCAAACGAATGTTTTGTCAACTCAGTGTCCTTAGGGTTCATGTTCATGGTGTTAACATGAGGAAACTGATAACATCATGACATTCTTGAGGCACATTGTCTGTTCATGTGAGACACAGAAGAAGTTTTCCAGAAGAAACACAGCAAGCTAAGAATAAGATTGGAAGTTCATAGAATGATCAAGCTGAATGCCATCTGCATGGAGAATTTTTCAGCTAAAACTAACAGTCATACTCTGTTCTCAACTACGTAAGGAACCCAGGTTACTACAGCTAAACCAGTGAAGCTGCTCAAAATTGTTAATAATGTAGATGTACTTGATTTCCAGAAAAGTGCTGGGAGCCTTGTTATTAATTCCCTTTTATTCTCTTGATATGCTCAATTTCCAACTAATTCTTCTTAGTCCACCTTTTCAAACTATAGGCAGTAATCCAGGTTTTCCATGCTTTAGGGAATTTACAATACCACAAGAATCTAAGCCATCTGATCTCCTTTTCTTAAATCTGAGTAACATCATCCATGTGAGTTTGTTTTCTAATACACTGTTCCAAAGAGGTAAGGTATCCTGAAATTATCTTGGTGTCTAGAATTGGAAGGTCTAAATTAGTCATAGGCCAAAAAGATCAGTCAAAGTCACAGTGGAGACATGCAATGTATCACAATTCTTTCCCAGAAGTGGGAAGAAGGGAGGGTAACAGAAACTTGAGGACAAAAGATTTTCTCCTGCTCTCTGTGGAGCAACAATGAATTAGAATTATAAATATTATATAATTAAAAGGAACAACAGGCTTCAAAGGAACAATCTCCTTATGATCAAAAGGCTGCATCATACCTGAAGCTAAAGAATTGTTCTATTTGTACTGTTTAAGTTTAGCCACTTGGATTTGTTTTTGTAAAAAAAAAAACTTGT
This sequence comes from Bombycilla garrulus, assembly GCA_013400315.1. Taxonomy (NCBI): domain Eukaryota; kingdom Metazoa; phylum Chordata; class Aves; order Passeriformes; family Bombycillidae; genus Bombycilla; species Bombycilla garrulus. The sequence goes on from VXBU01005741.1 coordinate 947,444, forward strand.
TCTATGTCCCTGAAGGATAAAACCATGTGGGAAAAGAGCAACTGCCTGAAATTTTTGTCCTGCTCCAGAATTGCTGCACCCTTGTGCAAGAGAGTGAACCTTTCCTCAAGCATGTCCCATAATCACTGGGCCATTCTCTTGGTTTCAGTTGTTCCCTGAGGCATCCAGTCCACATCAGCAGTCAGTGTGCTTTTGCAAATGAAAAAAAGGTAATTCTGTTAGTCAAGACCCCAAATCCACACTGAAGCAGCAGCATGCCAAAGTGCACAGATGCTAGTAAATGTATGCATAGTTGTAGTACTGCTTCAGAAAAATGTAGTGTAACTCATTACCTTTCCTTCCCACAAAAGAAACTGCTTTGAAAAACAGGAAACAAACACATGCCTTTAAAAGGAACTGCTGATGTTGATGAAGGAGAAAAAACATGGATTTTTCTTAATTTGATCTGCAGGTAAAAGGAAGGGTTTATCACCTCCCTTAAGACTTTTGGAGCTTTTAAAATAAAATACAAATCCCCATTTAAATTTTTGTGCTAGTGAATTCTTTTCAGTATGACATACAAATAGAGAGGACTTTTTAGTTAGTATTGCTTTAGAACAAAAAACACAGCTGTTTAATAAGTAATTTTGGAAATAGCCCCACTTTTGCATAAATCTGCCTCATCCTGTTTTACAGAGTTCCCTTTCTGTGCAGATTCTGGCAGAAATCAGCTTGCTAATTCCCAAATACTTGAATTAGCCACATGATGGTTTTCATAGAGCTGCTAAAACATTTGACTCCATTAATTGGCCAATAATATGTTTACATTTACAAATGGCTTGCTTGGAAAATTCCCAAGGAATAACCAAATCATTGAAATTATTTTTGCAATAGATCCAGGCTCTTTTGCTTCAGTTTTGGGATGTTTCATCTAAAGGCAATGCCTACATGCATGTGCCTGCATGCTTAGATGTAAGGAACCAGATGCTTTCAGGGAGCAGGAGTCAGAATTGAAACATCTAAGTCTAAAATTACAATTCACAAAAACTTGCCTAGTCCTGCAGGAGATAACAGCCACAACCAGTGATCATTTCCCCTGTGAAGTTCAATAGGTACTTCCAGTTCTTGACAGCCTGGGTTACTGCTATCCCTCCAGAGCTGAACATTTTGGTGCCTTTCTTATGACTGCATTCCTTTGAGACTTGCAAACCGGCCAGTCCCACACTCATATCCCCAGAGGTCCAGACCAGCCAGTGTTTCCTGGAAAAGCTGGATGTGTATTGATAGCACTCCTGCACAAAGCACAGCCAGCCTTGGATGAATCCTGCATCTGGAAGGGAAGCAGAACTGTTGCTTTTATCTAAGGATTTAGAGGTTTAATGCGTTTACCCAAGAAGCTGAAGCTCAAGGCTTTACTCCTCCTTGGCTAAAGGCAGTTCTAGCTCAGATCTGCAAGGTCCCACAGGAGCACTGGGAGGGAACATCCTCCTCTCAGTGTGTCAGAAAAAACTGGTGTGGCTGAAAAACACTGAGTAAAATGGGCAGGAATAGAGTAAACCAAAAATGGGTGATGTTGTCCTTATGTCTGAAGCAGACTTCAGGCTGCACAGCACAGTAAAGATCTCAAAGAATGCTAATATTTTTAGGCTAGAACCCCAGTGAGGGAAGTTACCCCCAACACCTAACTACTCTCCTTCTGTTGTCTCAGCTGCTGATCAACACCCTTAATTTTAGACAGAAGACTTCAAGTAAGCACTTCTCAGTTTGCAGGACTCTTGCTAGAATTTCATTTAACAAATTAAAAACAAATTATTGGAAATAAATTTTCTCAGGAGCTCTAAGAACAAAAGCAAAATAACAGAGACACGTAACCTAACATTTTCTCATCTTTAAAGCAGAATTATGTGACCTACATTTTCTTGTTATTAAACCCAGATATGTATCAATTCTTTCCTTATTTATTGAAAATTTATCAAAACAAGGGGTACACTGCAACCTCTTAAAGAGTGCAGTGACTTAATTCTTCCATATGAAGGACAGAAATTAATTATTTTTCTATGCAAGAGAAAGAAAATATGTGTAACCACAAATTGCTTTTCATTATAAGAACTTCACTAATGGCTTCTAAATCACTAATTGTATTTGCAAATGAATTTCCTCCCACTACAATGGAAAGAGATTAGTTATTAAAATTTGGCATATTAATATAAATTATGTCTGTCTTTCTAAAGTAAATTGAATATACTTTTGATCTTGTATGTAGAGTTGGAAGAGTGTTTCAACCTGCCCATTTCTCTAATAGACTGAGAAAGACATTAAAATATCTGTATACTCATGAAGCTAAGGGCACAGTGATAGGGAAGCTTCTATAAAAACTAGTGTTTGTAATCTACATTTCTTAATCAATGGAAGAGTTATGTAAAAGCCAATCAGACTTTTAAAATTAACCAAGCTACATTTGTATGCATTTTTGTCAGGTCAGCTCATTTTGAAAATTAATTTCATAAAAATCACAGAATTGTTAAATTGGAAAAGTCCCTTAATATTATCAAGTCCAACCCTTAACTCAGCACTGACTAAGCCACCACTGAACCATGTCCCTAAGTTCCACAACTACATATCTTCTAAATACCTCCAAGGATGGTGACTCTACCACATCCCTGGACAGCCTGTTCCAAGGTTTGACAACTCTTTCCATGAACAATCTTTTCCTAAGATCCAATCTAAACCTCCTGTGGTGCAACTCGAGGCTGCTCCTTCCTGTCTTATCACTGTGACCTGGCAGAAGAGCCAGACCCCCAGCTACAAACTCCTTTCATGGAGTTTTTGAGAGTGATAAAGTGCTCCTGGAACCTCCTTTTCTCCAGGCTGAGCTCCCCCAGCTCCCTCAGCTGCTTCTCACAGGACTTGTGCTCCAGACCCATCACCAGCTCTGTTGCTCTCCTTTGTGGATACCCATGCGATTTCAGAAATCTTTTCCTATTTTCTACCCATATGTTTCAGCTAAATAGTTAACTTCCCTAGAAGAAGTACTTTTTCTATGGGATCTCATTGTGTATCCAGTAGCAATTAGAGCAGTGCTCTTCCTCACAAAAAAAAAGTTTTTATTTCACAGGGAAATAAGTTTGTGCTAATTACCTTTATGAGGCAAAAAATTACTCTAAAATACCTAAGAACCTTACTACATACTGGAATTCTTTGAAGGAGGAAGTTCATAAATCATTCTCCCATATTATATACCTATAATGCGTGTGGATTTAATTAGCAAGTATGTAAAACTTACATTCAGTACTGTAGCATACTTAGTTCTATAACAATCAGCCTGAAAAGCTATTTTTAAATTTAATATTTAGAAAATGTATAGTCTGGATTTCCACCTCTAAAGTATAATTTCTACATGAAGTCACAGGTAATCTGTGGAAAAAGAAAACAATATTCAGAAACTAAGTAATGTTGCAGCAGATCCAATTTCGAACTAAACTTTTCCTTAAAACTAGAATATGTTAACTATGCATTTGATAAAAATTTAAATCATATTTTCCAGAGAGGAAAACAGAGGGAAAAGAAGCATATGGAGGTCAGTCTGGGTGTGACGTCCATTACCACATAGGTCTAAGTCCCATTAGTCATTTCAGAGTATATATATTTTTTTTACTTCTAACATGTTGACACTTTCAGTGCTTGTGTACATTGAGAGAAAGGAAAGGGAAGAGAAAAAGGAAGATAAAAAGGATGAGAGAAAGAAAGAGGAAAGGGAAAAGGAAAGGGAAGGAAAGGGAAGAGGAGGGGAGAGACTGCAGGAATACACACCATCTCTGGGAAGATGGCAAGATGGATAAACAGGATACAGCATGCAAATAAACTTCTTACAGTTCATGGGCCCTCAGAGGCACAGTTCTTAACTGGGCAGGTGTTCTGACTCCTTGATAGTTGCTCTCAGCTTATACAGCATTGTTGGTTACTTTTGAAATGTGATCTTTGCAGTGCTAATGTGATAACTAAGTGATGGCCGTCTCCTATTTCCAGCTTTCCCCCATTTTCCCAGTAGTAAGATGGAGCCCATTCCCAATCTGGGCAGAGAAACAATGCCTTCACTGAAAGATTTTAGAAGTATCCATGAGGAGAAAGTATCTGCTTTGCAGGACAGCTCAAGGAAGTCGCTCAAATGAACAAGAAAAATGGAAGAAAGCACAGTGATGTGGCAGTGATGCTGTCACTGAAATGGGTGATGATATGGGAAAGAGCAGACTCACCAGAATTGTCTGCAGGGGTGCACAAAGTGGGATAAAAAGAACTGTGGAAGGATTTAAATAACCTTGTCAAGGTGCATGTGTGCACCCCAGCCTTCACCTCTAGATCTGTCAAGAAAAAAAAACAACAAACTTTAAATTATATTCCAGAGAAACATCACGAGTCTATAGAGTGCTATGGACAGACTGAACTTTGTCACCCCAGTGTGAGAGTCCTGGGCCTGATCAGCACATCCAGAGGTGAGCCAGAGGAGGCCTGGAGAGAAAGTCCTGCAATTCCTCCTGCCTTGGTCCAATTCATGGGAAGGAGGAGACAACCATGGGACTTAGTACTGGCACAAGCCACCCAAGAACCTCCATTTTCCTCACTTTAGTTTCAAATGAAGGAGTGCATTTGTCACTGAGACTGATCACAACACAGGTCTGAAATAATGCTTTTGATTTGACCTTCCCTCTCCTAAATTTGCTTTACCCGTCTGTTGTGCTTTATCACTGATCTACAAGAACATTTTGTAGCAGAGCACCATCTTCTTCCTGCATCTTTGTGCAGCACTAAGCAACTGCAGTATTTATAATATCAGATTTTGAGTGGCCTGAGCACTCTTTTGGTTTTCATAAAAGGGGTAATAAAGAAACTTCTGCAGAGTCAAAACTTGGAAACAACTAAAGTCACTGCCCAAAGGCAAGTGGGCCAATCATCATGAACAGTGTATTAAACTGTGCTTCCCTATAGAAAACCAGCATAGTATGAGTATGGGTTTTCAGGGATCACAGAGCTATTAGAAGCACCTGCAGGAGGTAGTCTGGCCAACAGGATAGGCAGGGATTTGGTTCTGCCTTCTCATTGGAGGTAAACTATATGACAGCAAATATGATGATCATGATACCAAAGTTTCCTCCAAAGAGGAGAAAAAACCAAAATAGCCCTGAAAGTTCCTGTAACACATTCATGGCACAAGGGGTGGAAAGGCTCTGAGTGGGTCTGTAAGAGTTACTGGGTTAATTTGTAAATGTTTTGAGATCTTGCTCTAATGTAATGAACACTTGCTCTGCATGTATTTGCAACTCCCTAAATAAAGACCATAGTGCCAGGTCTTGAATTTCACACATTAATCTACATTAATCTGGGACTTGTAACTCAGATGGCACTGAGGCAGCGAGGAAAATAGTTCTTTGCTGTTTTTCAACTCTATTTGATTAGGTGGATTTCCACATTATAAGCAACCTTACAGCAGGAGAACAGTCACTTTAGAAAACAGCTACAAGCAAAACTTAGATAAATTCTCTTAGAAAAAAGGTAGTGTCTGTCTGCGACCACCAGGAGGACTAAATCTGGGCTGATTTGGGTTCTGTTTCCCACAGTGCAAGAGTGGGAAAATGATCTTCCCTTGCTCTTGGGATAGAAATGGTATTGGATGAATCAGCCTGTTACAAGATATTTTTGGAGAGAATACAGGAAAATCTTCATATGATTCGAATTTGGTTAACTCACAAGCATTATTGTTTTACATTGTTGGCAAACATAGTATAATTAATAATAGAATCTGCCAAATGCTACTACTTTATGGGACCTATGACAGTTGAATCTATGTCTCAGTAGCTTAGAGAATCCCACACCTGTTAACAGGACTCATCCTACCCAGCAGCAGAGACCTTGCCCTTGGGTGCAGAGTGTCTTCCACTTCCACAACAGCCAGGCAAGCGTAGGGCTCTCAGCATTTTGCAGGACTGATTTTTATATTTCTGTCCTTTCCAGCAGACCCCTGGGGTATCGAAAAGAGCCAATAAACAAAACAAAACAATACAAAAGCCAACAAGCAAGAAAGACCAACATTTGCTGAAAATGCTGACTATCATTTGCACTGATTCTGTTAGTGTGCCCCTGAAATTTCCTGCATGTCCTGCTGTGTAAATTAAAAAAAAAAAAAGTGGCGCCTTATATTTCTCCAAATATTAAATATTAGGGAATATTTTCTTTGGCTTTATTCTATACACATCATCATTCCTCAAATCCTACATTTCAGAGCTGTGCTTGAAAAGGACTTCCCTGGGGAATATTTAACTTACTTACTCTGAGATTTGAGTTTTTATCAGACAGAATTATTTCGGTTGGAAAAATCCTCTAAGATCGTTGAGTCCAACCATTAACATAATACTGCCTAGTTCACCTAAGGATCGGGTGAATTTAGCAGGGTGTTTCCATTCTCTCTGTGAACATGGTGTGCAACATTGCTTACTGATCATTACCTGCTGCCAGCACCCTTATTCTTACCTACTGAGTCTGACAGGAGAATCATGTAAAATTATTTTTCCCAGGCTGTGGCAGGCTTTGGGGTTATGGTGGTGTAGCTTGAATTTCAAACCATGGATTGAAATCACAGCATCAGGCAGGGCTCAGAGTTTCTGGGCTCAGTAAGCTGTGATCCACCGCAACTGCAGGCCCTCTCCACCATCAAGGGATTGGATGTTCAGATCCAATTTATGGGCAGTAACTGAAGTCGTTCCACGACTTAACTTGGAAAACCAACTCATTACCATGCAGCCTGTGCCATGCATGCTGCTGCTGTCATAAGCCTTATTTTAAATTTGTCATTCTTGGCTATCAGCAAAAGAACAGAAGTGCAGCACACAGAGCAGAATAAACTCTGTACTCCAAGTTCTGGGCAAAGCTGCTCCAGTATGTTAAAAAAATGTAAGAAGTACCATAGCCAGTCAAATCAAAAGCTTGTCTAGCCAAGTATCCTGTCTCTGACAGTGATTATTAGCAGATACTGAAATAAAAGTATGTGAATTAGGGTATATAGAGTCCTTTTACTGCCTTCCAGCTTCTAAAAAATCAACACTGTAGAGATTTCCTGAGACTGAAATTACATCCAGAGCGTAGTCAACAAAGCACTTCTCCTCCATTAATGTGCCAATCCCTTTTGGCATTTATTTATTTAATTTATTTTGTCACAATGTAACTACAGGCCACACAAAAAGTTTTCCTTTTTTGCCTATTTTTTATTGTGCCTGACAATTTTATTGGTTGCCCCCAAAGATTTTATATTCTGAGATTGTTAATGATCAGTCCAATCAGTCCCTGTTTGTTTTCCCTGCACCAGCCAGGGTTTATGGAACTGTGCTCTATTCTGCCTCCATTATCATTTTTCCAAACTGAGAAACCCTATGATTTATCAGAAAAGAGACATGCCAAAAAGGAAAAGAGACTTGTGGTAGGAGCAGTTGTGGAGGAGTTTCTGGAGGCAGGACTTACTCCAGACATCTCACTCACACTAGACTGTGAAGCTGAAGAATGGGTACTGTGTCCTGACAGCAAGAAAGCATCAGGCTCAAGTGTCAGAAAAAGAAAATCCAAGGACTATCCCTGCTCTGCAATTCTGACATTTCTCCCCAGGGCCACTAAGATATGAAGGTAGATGGCAATTTTCACCTAAGGGTAGCATGAGAACCCATCTGCCTCAAGGCAGTAAGAAAAGAAAGGAGACTCACCCTATTCTCTGATATATCTGACTGCCTGCCTTGAAGGTCATTAAGGAACTTGGGCAGCTGAGTGGCTGAGGATGGGAGGGAATTTTCTGTGTGATTTCACAGGGAAGTCTTAAAATGCACCTGGCCAGGAATATCAGGATGATGATACCTTTTATGAGCAAAGAAGATATTGATACTAAACACAGTATTTAGCGTCAGGGTTGGGTGAAGATTTGAATTGCTGAGCAGGGAAGGAAGTAGATTACAGATTATGCACAAATTTGGAGAAGGGGCTGCACAGACTGTTTTGACACAATAGGAGTAAAAATTTACCTTGGTCTGATAGTAAGGCACAGGGAAAATAGAGGATGAGTATCTGAAAAGAGAGAGTTCACAACTATCAAAAAAATAAGGAGGTAAAAAGAAAATACCAAGTTTCAAAAAGAAAGTCCAGGAAACTCTGAGTCCACAGCTGAAATTTAATGGTGCTACAGCCAGAGCAAAAGAGAACGGGAAAAGGAGGGATGTAGAAAGCTCCTGTATGCAAGCTGGGAGTTGTCCCCAGGAACAATAGTAATAATATGCACACAGCCTGTCCCAAAGCAGAGAAAGGTAGGAAAGCAAGCATGAGATCAGCTTTCCTGACCCTTACCTTTACTGTCCTTAACAGACTGTACTACTGCTATAGATAAAATTAGGTCTTTCTAGGAAAAGCTCTTTTCCCTTCTCAGTTCAAGTCTGGTTCTGAATCATAAACTCATAAACTTGTAACTTCAGCTTCAGTCCCTTTCACAAAGATCCATGTTATAATATAGGCCTGCAAGGTCATCAAACCCAACTGTACGTGGAAGAGATAAACATCAACAAGCACATTGCCAGAAATAAAAGCCTGTACAGATACATGTAATCTTGTTCTGACTTTGCAGGAAAATAAGATGCAGAAGCAAAAGATGTCCAAACATAATTATTTAACACCCTGTATACAAGATGAGTGATGGGTCTTTTTCACCTTGTGGATAGGACAGGCCATGGGAGGGGTGATGCCAGAGTTACATGTGCATTTGTTTCCTTGGAAAAATCCAAGGAAATTAGTTAAGGCACAGTGTGAGGCAGCCACCCTGGTGCCCCTTCCCACTGTTGTCAGAGCTACCTCCAGAATGAGCAGAGCCCAGGGCGTAACGCCCCAGGTCTGCTGGCTGTGAACAGCCTGTTCCACAGTGTCACACTAAAAACCCTGCCTGCACGACAATCCATCATTGAGGATTTTCTGACTGTTCGTGGAAACGTCTCCCTCACTCAGATTTCAAACTAAAACCATTGTCAGTGCAAACTGGCGGCCAGAGCACATATTTTCATTAATCAAGATGTTAATCATGGAATCACTAAGAGTTTTGCCAAACAAATAAACATATTCAAGACATCCAGGACTAGTAAACTTTGCCCTTTTTATGACTGCTTTTTCCATGATTCTTTGTCTAATTGGGTTCAACAGCAAGCCTCCTTATAATAGCTTGTATTACTGGGGTTTTTTGACATAGAAAATTGTGCCTAGAGAGGTGATTGCCTTAACTTTAGGATAATGACTGCTAAGAATTGAGTGCTTAATTTGACAAAAAATAACAGATTATACCCTTATCTGGAAATAGCATTACAAAAGGAACTGCAGCTTTGTGACCTTTAGCCCTAAATCCTGTAAGTTGGGGCAGGATATCTTGTTAACAGAAGGAGAGTGAAAGCTGCTTTCTCACTCACAAGTTTTCTCACTGCTCCTCTGCCCTGCTCCTATCCTGTGAGCTCATCCCTATTAAAAAAAAAAAAAAAAAAAAANAAAACCAAAAAAAAACAACTATCTCTTTCATTCAGTGCCACTCCTTGATCTGTGATTGGAAATGGTTTAAATAAAAATCCTAGTCTGGGCATTCCTTTTATCAAAACTACTGCCCACCTCTGCGTGAGCAATGAAGATCTGTACAGCAATGCTAACAGCTTTGAGATTTGCTCTGTAAATCAATACGGTTTGTAAAATATCTATTCTCCTGGTACAAGTAACTTGTGATCTGTATTGATTTTTTGGAATAGGCTTTTTAGCATCTACCTGGTCATAGTGTCTGAGATCACTGGATGCTGCAATGTAGTCAGCCATTGTATTTACAGAGGTTGTGGTCTCTTTCCTTTACCCATTTTTTTTCTGCTAAAACCACCTTCCCTACAATTTTTATACCAGAATATTTGACTCCACTTTGCTATAGCAAGGAGAAGACAGAAGATCTGATCTTTTCTCTTGTTGTTGCAATCTCTTCAATACAGCTACTTGGTAAACATCTCCTGGCCTAGACAGTTGCAGCTCTGATTTGTTCTCCTCTCCCTGACAAGCCCCAGGAAGAGGAGAGCAAGACTTGGTCAGAGGCTGCCTGAGCCATCCATAGATACTGTGGTAGCTCCTGATCCCTGCCCTTATTAGAGTGGTGTGTCCAGTGAAGATACAGAAAGTATTTATAGATGGTGGAAGGACCAGATGAAAACAATAACACTTATTTAATTAAAAAAAATATGAAGACTTGGCTTCATTTCATACTGTAGAAGAATTGAGACGTGGAAAGCACAAGAGGTCCTACAGGCCCGCAGAATAACTCCCAGCTCTGTCAGAAGAGTCCTCATGTGGATATTGTCAGCGCAGGTAAGTGATCTAACTCCTCCCTAGAGCAGCAATGTCATACAGGCATTTAAAAACATGTTGAAAAAACCTTCCTGTGTCCTATCTGCTGTTTCCCACCTCAAAAGAGAGACCCTGAAGATTAGGCCTGTTTTAAAGTTATTGTTCCTTTGTCCCCAGAGTTGCTTGTGAGCTGACTGCTTCTTCTCCCTTGTCTCATCTATTTTTGTCCACTCTCTCACCCACAAATTTCAGCACTTTCTGCAGTTTCCAGAAGTTCTTATTTCTCAGATAAGAATTATTCCACAGACAAATCCTGGCCAGCATTACCCAGGATCAGGTTTTCATGTATGTGACCTGCTTCAGGGCTATATGAATGAACACTGTGCAAATATTTGACTTATGGAAGAAATACACAAACCTGCTCAGATAAACAAGATTCACTCAGTGAGATCTGTGCTATTTTAAGTTCAAGATCTAAATTCATGGCCAGCAGAATTGTCCATGATGAACCAGTCTCATCTTCTGCCTGGGATGTAGCCAGTCCTCCCATCCAGGCATTTTCTCACCAATGAGCAGAGTGTTTTGCTGTAGAGCATCATTCCACTAAGGTTCTTTACAGATCTTCAAAGCAAATACTGCCTTAGGAAGTTACCTAAGCTGAATTTCAGTTCTGTTGGGTCCTAAACCTCCACTAGTGAAGAGACACAAAAGTAGAATGTATAAAGCTAATGTTATTGCTTTGAAGAGCAGGTGTTCAATGCAGTTTTGTGGCCAGCTTGTGTTTGTGTGCAGATGATTCAGATCTGGTTGGCTCTTTAGGCCACTGAGATGGGTTGGACAGGGCAGGATGCCAATATTCCCCAAGCGGGACACAGGGCACCCGGCACCCATAACAATGCATCACATCACTGACTTGTCCAAATACCTCCAGACCCAAGAGACAAAAAACTGGCCATACCAACACCGTGCTCATCAACTTCCAATTTCCAGCTTTGTTGGCTCCCATACTTGGAAACCAGTTGAGCATGAAGTCATGACAAATTCCTGATTTAAGCTGTTGAAAATTAAGAAATGACAGAGTGGTTTTCTGGACTAACCACATTTGCCTTCTTTTGGTTTTATGCCTTACAGTAAAATAAGAAGAAATGGTAGGCAATTTTTAATTTGACATGTTCCTCCTATCTTTTCAGTTCACTACTATTAACTATAGAACAGCTACAAAATAAGAAAATAACTAAGCAGGAGATAGTACTTTGCAGTTGGAAATTATCTGATCACATTGATTAGGGCAAGCAAGTCTAGTATCCAGCAAAGCACAAATATGTTTTTCTTCTGCCCAATTTCTTGTGCCTGTTCACAAAGTTGTTTGCTTCTAACTGTAGGCAATGCTTCCCACAAAATGCAGATCAAACAAAGAAATAAACATCACCTCAAGCTGTTACCAGAACAAGTTACAGTTTACTCATGTTCCTTTATGTTCCTTTCTCAAATATTCTCCTTGTTTATTCCAGAGCTATCTGAATTAAAAAAAAGAAAACCTGTAGAGAGAAACATTTTTCAAAGGTTAGTTTAAACAGGTCAGTAAATGAACAGGAAGGAAACAGGGTCTGTGTGCTTGTGCTCTCTGTTGCTGCATGTAAAACACATTTAGCAAACTTCACTCCCCATCACTGCTATCCTGATTTAAGACAGCACAAAAATCCCTCTGCAGAAGAGCCAAGACTTGTTGTCTCAACAATACAGGGGAGTTTTCACTTTGAATTGTGGTTTTAGAGGTGGACCTTCAGCTGAGACTGTCTCTATTTAGCTTCCCTCCAGAACCCTGACAAGTCTATCCTCTAAGTTTGCACACCTCATTTCTCTGCCAGTAATATGATAAGAACCATAAATAATAAGGCTATTATTACAGTTTGCTGAATTAGCTTTTTATCATTTAAATTAAAAGCTTAACTTATAGTCACAAATGGCTTAAATATTTAGCCAAAGTAATACTTCAAAAATTGCTCCTTCCTTAAACCTATGAGGTAATTCATAAGATATTGTCTTTTGGGAACTAGAATAAATATTATGAAAGTCAAAAGATGTCAACTCTTCCAGGCAATGGAATAGCCTGAAATTAATTCTAGTAATGAATTTTGATACAATGATTTCTAACATGTCTCTTCGGAGTGATAAACAACATGACTTCAAAACCAGCTCCAAAATCCAATATTCAATACATTTATGAGTAACCACATGGTAAAATGACAGCCAGTTTGTTTCAGTCCTGGAGTCTGCCTCAGCATAGCTGCTTGTGGTAAACTTTTCAGTTCTTTCTTAGCAGGCTTGCTGGAAAATTGCCAGTTACAGAAATCTCTGGCAGTTGTGAAGTGCAGCTGTGGCGATCTGCTTAATTTTCCATTAAATTATTTTGCATCAGGCAATCTCCAGCACATACTGAATAAAACACACACAGGTACATATTTCAAAAGCACTATGGTGATCTCACCTGCACCATATGAATAATTTTCATACATTTTTATTGCCATGACAAATAATGTAAGGGTAGTGATTATGGTTTTTAACTACTTCAGAGTTCATATGAACTTTTTGACCATGTAGCCAAAAGAGAAACAAAGAAAATGAATCTTATGTAATTTTTGTGCAGAGTCAAAGCCTGTAAACCAAAATGGATAACTGGGATGTATCAGCTCTTTTAGTGATATGAATGCACCTCACTCAGTACACACAAATAAACTATAAATATGTTTTTAAATTATTAATTCAGTGAAGTCTTTGAAGCCTGCAAATGTTCATGGGAAAGGAAAAAACAGAAAATTATTACCTTTTTTTGTCAACTTCCAAATCTTCTGCCAATCTTTAGCTCATAGTATGAGCATGAAATTAGCTACAGAAGAAATTGGCCACTTCCACCTGTACATTTATTTTAAATGATTTAAGCATTATTTCATAAGTTTCTCTCTTTATTTGACCAAGCCTATACTCAACCAGCATAGAGATTTAGTTAAAACTGTAATTTCTTCTGTGTCATACATATACCAGCAAAAACCCTAACACAAGCACAAACTGTATCAGCATTAATGTGTCTTTGCCAATACTCTCTGTTATCCAAGCTAATAGGAGGCTGGAAATAGCTGCCCATACAAGGGATCTCTGTCCCTGCACCCTCCTCTGGCTGGACATACATTGCATGGCCCCACTGTTGTGCTTCTGGCAAGTTGTATCTCCTGGGAGTCAAACTGCACGTGCGTACCCATCCAGCAACCAGGACCAGCTGCTGCCCGCTCACTGCACTGCCCTGTCCTTGTGGGGCTGGCATTGCACCAAGAAGTCCCACTGAACTCAAGCTGGGCCTGAGCATGGCTGCTCACATGCTTTTGCATCCATGACGTAGATCAGACCAGTTAATTAAAATTTTGTTTACAAGAAGTTGGTTTATTTACCTGGGGAACTGTTACAACTTGCATCTACACAAGGAAGGTGTGCTGATGCAGCAGAGCAGTGTGAAGACTGCAGTAAATAATCTGAAGTCCTGAATACCATCTTTGTTTATTTTGTCTGGATATTTTCATTGATCTGAATCACCTGTGAGTGTTTGATTTCTCTAGTCTTCATCTGTTAAGGCTTTGATCTAGTCTATACTGCTTGTCCTGCCCAGTTCATGTATAAAAGAGTTTGAAAAAGTTTACCCTGAACAGAAGGTCACTCAGCTACAGCTATGGAGAGGAGAGGGAATGCTAAATACTTGGTAATTCACTTTGGCTTCCCCTTTTACTGCTTCTCAGATGGTCTTTCTATCCATCTCAGCTATCTCTAGCTACAAATACAGAACAGTTGTTTTATACTGTATGACTTTCTTCAGACTTGGTAGATTATCTCAAATCACAACATCTGTTTTAAATGTGAAGGTGCTCAAAGCAAGAGAAGCAGGACAGTTTGATGAGGTTGTCTTTCTGTCAAGATGTTCTTTGCAAAAAGGATGAGTATTTTTTGTTCTGAAGAAATATTTTGATGACCTATGGTATCACAGAGGGAGTTGAAGGAAACTATTAATACATACTTTTAATAGACAGCAGCTTTCCAGGATCTGCATCTGTTCAAACGTACCATTTAGTCTATAGAGACGGGCTAACACAGACCACTGTGCACCAGCAGAGGCTGGGAGTTCTCAGTGAGATGTGTCTACTGCATTTGTTATCCAATGTTAAGGATAACAGGTGAGCCATGATATCAGAAGTTCAAGAGCTGGACTCACAAAGATTTAAGGTAACTAACTCCCTCACTTTCTTACATCTTTATATTCACTTTATATTAATAGGGGATTAATTCAGTTGCCAAAAAAAGTGCCATAGGGTAATTTTCATGGCCTTGTGCTGCTCCTCCAGAAAGACACATCTTGCACTGGGTCTGTCATCTTTAGACTGGACACACTACAACATCTCACATGACACGAGATGTTTAGGCATAGGAAGGCGCACTTAGATATTAGCCCATGTTCTACAGAAACTCAGAAATTCAGTATTGAAATAACAAGTTCCTGAAAGAAAAAGATTTAGGAATTGCAACACTGAGCATAGCAACACTCCAAATTTAGGTACCCCTTTGAGGATTTGTTCTACACAACTTTGGGAATGTAACTGAACCACGTAGATTTCAAGGCCATTTTCTGCACATTCTCTCTGCAGTTAGTGGAAAGAGGCCAGACACCTCCAGAGATGACAAAGACCTTACATACAGATGACCCATGCAGCCCCTGTGAACTGTACAGTCATTAGTTTTTTATTGTAAATGCCACTGTCACAGGAGTAAAATGAGATGCGATGGGCCTAGGGCTGGGTCATGCACCATGACTCACAACCACGAGACAGGTGTAGAAAATTAGACCTGTCCCTCTCATGGCGAAAGCCAGGGTGAAGAAGCCAGCAAGCTGAGTGGAAACCTCTTTGAGCAAGGCAGGAGAAATTCAAGAAATGCAGGGGCAGTTTGCATACTGGCAGTTTGCATACATGGGAGCAGTACTCAGCCTCATACTCTTCTCTGAAGTCTGACAGTTGCCTAAAGGTCTAAGGAGGTTTCAGCTGTAGTTACCATCCCTTGCCAGGGGCTGCAAACAGCTGGTTAGTGGCCAAAGTTCATTGTGGCATAGAGAAGGCAAATACATGAAATATCTGATGCAAGTTAGCGCCCAGAGTAGAGTGGGTTGAGTAACTGGAAAAGGAGAGACCTTGAGTGATCTCCCAGGCCTTGTTTGAAGAGCTGTTATTGCTGTGGTTTGTTTTGTTATGACAGGAAAAAATAAGACAAGGAGTACAAGTAGAGGTAATCTATTAATTAATTCAGATCTATATGAAGGGTCCATTCTTTTAAAAATAACATCTTCTACATTTCAAGTGCATGTCAACTAATTTTCCTTATAATGAAAAGTTCACCAACCCTGAAATTTTAGCTGATAATGTGGACAGTGAGAAAACTATACATTATTAGTGACATTAGCCATCAAGGTACCAGTATATCCATTATGTCCCTTCTTTTATCCCCCTTCTCTAAGTACAGTACTGGTAGAGGTGAAATCTAGCATATTTCTTGTTTTTAGGTCAGGATTTGTGAATACAGTAGCTCTGACCAAGCTCAGACACCAGCTGTATCTCCTTTCTAAAAATCTGTGTGAAAACCAGGACTAAGCAGACCAAAATATTGTTTAACTTAACCACAGGATTAAATTATGTAGAGGAAAAAAGCATGTTAAAACCCCCACCATGCATTCTACATCCCTTTGTGGCTGCCCCAGCCCTCTCAGACACCCAGTTATATGACCAAAAGGAGCGTTATTCCCACAAACAACTTTACAGCTGCTCTTGTAGGAGCTCCCTTTTTAAGCTGCTGCATTTCTTTTGATCTCTGTTGGGCGTAGGCTTTCTCCTGTCTTGCCACTCTCTTTTAAAGTTCCCAGACACTTTTGCAAAGAAGCAGTCTGGTGTCAGCTGTTCGGTTTTGTCCCCTATATGTCTTTTTTTCCCTTTTATAGCTTCTATGAGACTGTGACAAGAAATGTATTGTGAACGTGCTGCAGTTACCAGATGGGCCTTCAGTAGTCATACATGATCGTACAAGAACATCTTCCTTGCCTTCACAGGGCTGATACATGAGAACTTTTCCCACAAAATGCATCTGTTCCAGATACCATGTTCTCATGTGCATTTCTCATGCAAATATGGGCACATGAGGGCAAAAGCTCATCCTTCATAGGCTTTATCCACCCGTCTCCTGAGCGAGAGGATCACCAGCAGAAGACAAAGATGGGATCTGTGTCTGTGCACAACAGACACAGTAGCACTGTAGACAACTACATATCAGCAGATGATGAAGTGTTATTATGCAAATTTCTTCATTAAACTGACATCTCCTTTCTGCTCTGGCTCAAGTCTGTGTGTGTTCTAGTCAATTATGTCTCAGCTTCCCAACCCATTCCACACATAATTAAGATAAATATTGTTTCAATTAATAAAGCATGGCATTTAATTTAAACAATCTCAAATTCAACTACCATATAAAACTGGCTAAAAGAACTGCTGTAAAGATGGTGACATTCAGACTTGAATATTTCTTAATTATGCACCAGTTAGACATTTAGATGCTTCTTATTATAAAATGGAGAACTTTGATGGGACAGACCTTTCCAAAATACATTTTTATTTATTTTGCAAACTTACCACGATTTTGCTTACTAACAAATGCTGGTGGGGAAATTTATACTGTTATCAACCACCTGTAGTCTACAAATCATTGTTTAACTCCATTCATTTAACCGTCAGTATTGCTCACTTTTTACTAAAGTATGCAAACTCTTTTAAATAAAAACACTCTGGATGGTGTGTAAAAGTTTAATATAATATGGTTAATACCATATACTTATATTGATTAGAAACCAGTGGCAGGCTGGTGTTAATGAACAGCATCTCCTAATCAAATGGAACATACATGCTTGCAGGGTCCTCTGCACACAAATCCCGGTTGAGTTTTCTTCATTCAGTGCTAATTATACTGTACTGTGTTGTCTCAGACAACAATCCTTAATTTAACATTTTTATTATACTATAATTGCTTTTAGGAATTTTAATTTAAAGATGGAAATTTTTTTTCAGGGGTATCTTTACCTCAGTTTCCAGACTGTAATTGTCAAACCCTTATCATAGCTTCTACTGCCTTGCTCAGTTTGCCTTGCCTTGCTCAGTTCACACTAATGGTCTGTATTGGGAGCTATTTGTAGCAGGATGTCATAAAGGAACGCAATCTGGATAATTATGCAGTGTGTTTATGGCTCAGGGGGGAGTGATGATTATCTGTGTGATCTTCCAAATATGCGTTCCACTTTTAAACCAATTCAATCTAATCTTCAACAGGATAGGGGATGAAAGTTTTCTGAGCTTGTGTGGACTAAAAAAACCTGATATCTGCATAGGAGAGAGAGACTTATCAATACTGCAGTGGGAGCTCTCCTCCTATTTAATATCAGAGAATTTACATGATGAATTTTTATGAATACTCCAGACCATAAGACATTAGAAAACAGGTAAAAAACATAATCATAAGACACAAATTCAGTGGATGTGAAACTTCCTTAGTTTCACTGATCATGGAACAAGTTTCTACATTTCCAATAGAACACTTGGTTCGAGCCTGTGAATTCATGCCAGGTCCCTCTTTACAGGTTGGCATATCCCGATTTAAGGAATTTTTCCATTTCTCTGATTTCTCTGATTTTAAGCGCTTCTGCCAATGCAATTACTTGTGAATCAGTCAGTTACCTCTGGAAAAAGTGTCTCTAACTGTATTTAATAATGTCACTTTGGATTGTTATATTGTTCTATAAAAAATACACAGAGGGAAACTACAAACCATTTCGCGTACTAAGGTAACATCAAAGAAGGATTTGTCTGCAAATGTCAGACTTCAAAAAGGCTATATCTACAATAGTGAAGGTTTTCCATTTACATGGAAAACCTGTTAAAGATCGATTCCAATCTACAGAAATCTGATTAAGGCATCTCGTTTTACAGTTTACTCAGCCCCAATTCCCATCCAAAGAATTCACTTGAATGAGAACTGCAAGATTGAGCTGGACATTCAGATGTTTAGTTTGACTGTATTTGACTTCATTCCAAGTATTTCCCCATTCCTGGCTCCTACACACAACTTTTATACTATGTCATAAATACTGTCATCAAACTAAATATGCTATGCTGTAGCTAGGTCAGCTGGAAAAAGATTATCACTATAAATGGCAGAATGTTGTGTGAAGAGCTGGAGCAAAGATGGCTGATCATCTACTTAGTAGAATATTTTTTAGTTTTTTGTTTAGATTCTCATCAGAGGCCACTTCAACCCCAAAGGAAAATAAAGCAATTTAAGCAAGAATTAGGCAACAAATGATTTAGCATAGCTAAAGGCACTCATTCTTTGATAGCTGAGAAGGCATGACAAAGATATGTGAGCATCCCTTACACAAATCTACCTCTTTGTGTATACATATTTTTCCCAAGATAACCTCAATTAGCTTGAGTCCAAATTCAGTCCTTTTTTTGATGAGTGCCAAGATTGGGCAAAGCTCTCAATAGAAGCAGTTCTGCTCAGCAAAACAAATGAGTTTGAATTGCTGTAATCTGCCTGCCAGGGAGGACAATGGCAAGGAAAATGCAGCACCTGAATGTTATCATCTGCTAATAATAGGGTTCACATGCTTTAGAAACACTGAGAATACACTTTACTTAAATGCTTCTTCTAAAGCTTGTATGGTGTCATTTTTAATGCAATTGCCACCTTGGCTTGTCAGTGCAGGGATGCCTGACCTTGATAAAATCATAGGGTGATTCTGCTGTGCAGAGAAACCCTTTATAATGTATGGTCTGAGAAGAGGTGGGGGTGATGCTAACCTCTAAAAAAAACGTGATTGCAACGTACCATTTCAATCCCATCTAAGCCCAAAAGAGTAGTCTCTTGTCCCAGAAGAAATTTCATACCCTGTGCTGTTTAACCTTGTTCTTCTTCCCATGGAGGGTTGTAAATGGGCTCTTTATTCCACTTACAAGCCTTTGAAAACTTTTTCATAAGGCTATCTCTGCCAAAGACATAGTGATCTCATTGTTGTGGCTAACACTGAACAGATCATTCTTGCAATGACACTTCCATTTCAGAGCCCGATGGTACCCATAGAAGAGGCTTTAGCAGAAGATACTTTAGTCTGTATATCCGTATTTTATTTGTTTTTTTTGCCAATAGACTGCAAAGACATTTTCTGTATGAAGCTGTGATGATTTGTCATTAGCAGCTTGGTCCACATGTTTTTTTATAATGACAATCATTGCGTTATATATTTTAAAGAGAAACTGTGGAACCATCACTGAGATTTGTGTGCTATAGGAAAAGAAGTTCCCTGAGCTTGCAGTTTCCTAACCCAAGGGCAGGAAGCCTGGAAGTCACAATGTCCCCAAGCTGAAGGCTGAAATCCCATACAGTAGTACTAGCCCAAGCCTGTATTTTGAGGAAGCCCTGTCTGTATATTAAGTTGCACTGGAGTCATGCACCCTGACCGTGAGCCATGTGAGTTGTCAAGAAACCAAGTAATTTTCTGATGGCAGCTGATTTCCTGGCAGGAAGGGTTTCCTCAGAACTCTGCATGGGTCCTGTCTGTTTGCCAAAACCCACCCGTGTCAGAAAACATTTTGATTTCAACAAATCGGTGGTTTCCAAAAAGCCAGGATGAAAAAGAAAAAAAAAAAGAAAAACATAAAGAATAAAGAGTTGTTTAAAGAAAAAGTTCCCAACCAATTCAAATGATTTCACTTAGTTTTCCCAAAGCTATAAATCAGTGCAATTGCTGTGTTTCAAAACAGGAGCCTCCAGTTGTGTTAGCTAGTTTGGAAGAGTCTTACACACCAAGTCCTGCAATGGCTGAGAGCACTGTGTTGTAGAAATGTCCTGATAAAACCACAGCAGTACACCTGGATATAGCCTCCTGCTCCTTGTGAAGATCCTCCCACAGTTCCCGGCATAAAGGCTGTGTGCCTGTTCCCCAGGACGATGAATGGCTACAAAATTGTACTTACCACCTTCATTCAGAATAGAAATTTCGGTCTCTGGAATGTGGAATATGTTCACTTGTTGTGCCCTGCCACATTAGATTGTAATTTAAATGGGACAGGTAACAACCAATAAAGGCTTCCAGGTATGTCTGGCAGCCACTAACCAGCAGAAGACAAATTGCCCAGCCAGGGTCACTGAGTATCTCATCTAGCTCCTTGTCTGAGCTAGGTTACTGTCACAACAACTTAATTAGGTAAAAATAATCCAAATTTAAAGCACTAGTAGAGCCAGCCAAGAGGATTCTTAATCGGCTTTCAGCTGATTGGCTTTTCCAGTGATTCCTCACATTTATTCTCAAAATGAGCCTCTTGGGATTGATACCTCTGCTGAGTGATTGACCAAAATGTCTTATGCAGAGTAAATAAAGAAACCCTGGCAACTGACAAGACACATGCCACAAATGATCATGCAAATTTCAATCTCCAAAAGCATTTGTTTGTCTGTAGGTAAGAGACAGCAGCAGGGTTGCTGTGCAAGATTCATACCTAAATGACCCTCTGAGTTGTGATTGCTTTACACTCACATGCTTTGCCTGTGTCCAGAATCACAGTTGGCTGCTCCTTCAGAGCAAGCCCCTGCTTTCATGAGGTATGGATTTCCACCAGCTTCAGGCCCAAGGGCAGCTGATCCTCTCCTCTGCACCATGCATGTTGTCACCCTCCCTGTGCAGTGCCAAAAAATATGTAGCAGAAAACAGGTGAAAGTCCCTGCATTTCACTTTGAATAGTTAAATCAGAGTGTTCATTGCAAAATACTAGGAACATACTGTTCTTTTACTCAGGCAATACAAGTTCTACAGCAAGTCCATTGTCATCTCCACTGCCCCACCATGGAGCACATGGTGGGATATCTCCCTGATGTTCCTTGTATGCACATGTACTGGCACTCAGGAGCAATGAGGAGGGTGACTTAGGGGGGCTTTGGAGCTGGATGAGAAGCACCAGTATTAAGCAGGAAGTAATGCCTTAATTACAGCAACTGGCTGGGAAAGGGCATGAAGTGAGAGAAAGGCAGGAAGGGGACCACCAAAATACATGGGAATGGAGATGTGACAACATAAGTATTACTGTACTGTAAGTCTTCAACAGTTCACCAGTCATATTTTTAGAGCAAAACAACAGTTTGTAGAATTATAAACTCCCCATGCAGACAGGCTGTTAAATGTCTCAATGAGAAAAGCAGGAACTGGAGTCGCTCAAACAAAGCCAGAGCCTTGCATATCAGTATTTTGCTGCTTCTGGAAGTCTCAGCAGCGTTAAACTGCTCCATTAAATAGGTTTCCTCCACATAGAACTACACCTGCAGTTTCTACAAAATTCCTTAGTGTTCAGATTTGGGCTGGGAAAGATTTCTCTTCATTCATTATAATTCAATAGAATGCTCTAAGAATACCAGGGAAGCCTGGCAGCACTACCAGATACAGTTATCCTGAGTACCCACCCTGAAACAAGAGAACACAGTTTTTATGATGACTGTTTCTAATAATGTCCAAGTTCCTTTGTTCAGATCTCTTCTGTCTTTCACAATCAGTGGGGCACTTGGACTGTGTGAGGCACTGGGATTGCAAACAGACAGGCACTGTACAAACACCAGGTAGCAAAACCCTGGAACAGGAGAGGTAATCCGTGAGCTGGTTTGAAGACAAACTCCCTGCTGTATCTCTACCCTACTTTCAGCCTCAAAAGAATGTGGGGATGTTTACAGACTCGGCATGCCGAAAGTCAGCGCAGCTGGAATTTCAGCTCAGCTGGCAAAGCGCTCCCGCCGAGAGCCAGAGTGGCCAACGTGCTGCTCCCAACAGCCAGTCTGTCCCTTAACGTGGTTTATTAGCTTCATGTGTGCAGCAATTTGGAAATGTTACGTGGGCAAAGCAGAACCAGCACATCTCAGGGGGAAGCCAAAGATGGAAGGAGAAGCTAGGACAACCAAAACCTGGACGTGCAGCTGGAGAGAAACACCTGGCTGTGCCTGGATGGCTCCTTTGGGGGTTTCCTGAGGAGGACGAGGTGAGCCTAAGTCCTGAGCTTCTGTGCCCTCTGGTGGCAAACAAAGGAGTGGAGACAGAAGAGGTCACTCCTGCCCACCTGCATCAGCACAGGGCTGGCACAGCCGTGCACAGCCATGCCCGTCCTCTGCAGAAGAGGCCCCATGGGATTCACAGTGGGTAGCAAAGATGACCAGATGGGCATGGCAGGTGAAATGTCTCCACTCCCTCCTCTGGCAGAGATTGTGTGACAGCGCTCTCTCCAAACAACATATGTCCCCAGTAGAACTGAAGAGGGAGGAAAAAAAATCCACTTGGGAGAACTGGAGGCCCCTTCTCCACAGTGTGTTCTCCCGCCAAAAGCATAACGCTGAGCTAATAGCCCTGTAACTTTGTTTTGATTTCCCGAGCAGTCTTAAGTTACCTAATATCTGGCTGGCTTCCCTTAATGGCTTTCCAGCAAAGTAATTCTTAAACAGTTTTCATCAGATACCAACTATCATGAAGTTAGTTATCATGAAAATCCTGTTCATATTATCAAACACCTTGATGACAATCTTGCCTTTCTTTCCTTCGTTTCTATTTTCCCTCCCTGCCTGCATTGATTATCCTCTTTAACTTATATAGGCAGGACATGCATAACTTTTTGTTAACAAATACACATGTATGTGAATATAGAATCATAGACTTGTTTAGGGTGGAATAGACCTTTAAGATATCAAGTCCAACCATTGTGTAGATGTAGATGCAGATGCAGATGCAGACGCAGATGTAGTTGTAGATGTAGATGTAGATGTACATGTACATGTACATGTACATGTACATGTACATGTAGATGATGTAGATGATGATGATGACGATGTAGATGTAGATGTAGATGATGATGATGATGATATAGATGATGATGTAGATTAGATGTAGATGTAGATGTAGATGTAGATGTAGATGTAGATGTAGATGTAGATGTAGATGTAGATGTAGATGTAGATGTATGTGAAGGAACCATGAATTACCACAAACCTCTAGGCCAGCCCCTCTTTCCCTAGATTGCTTCTCAGACACCTGTAAAGATGACAGGTAAGCTGAATGATCTCAGAGACCATCCACTTTACTCATTTCTGAGAGAGCATAAGACCATTTTATTGCTTATTTAGCAGTAGTCTTGTAGTAATGATTTTGCGGCTAAGACACAGCTGCTCCCAGAACTCTTTGGCAAGCGGAAAAAATGTAAGCAACCTGTCCTTAATCTGGTGTCATACTCACTTCTGCATGCATCCAGCCAACACAAACAGTGAAAGGACTGGGATAGGCTATTGTTTCACCATCCTCCTTGTCCTCTAAATTATTTGAATCTCCGGGGGAACTAAGAAGAATGATGTTTATGCTTAAGCCATGAAAGAACAAGGGACTGCTTAAAATCTAATATTCTTGTATTTTCTTGTGCTGACTATATAAGTTGTGATGAAAAGTCACAATAAAGATTTCAGTGTATTTCCACAAGATACCATTTCAGATGCCTGAATTAAATCAGTTCCCCACTGTCTGAATTTATTTCAGTAGGTATCCGTAATTTCAGTGATTGTATTTTTATCAGAGGATTTTAGAGCAGTGGTAAACAGGGCAGCTCTAGCTCTGCATGGCTCACCAAAGCTCCACTCAAATCTGAAACACATATTTATAGTTCAGATTGGAATGAGATGCTTCCAGCCTACCCAGATGTACCTGAGCAGAGACCATGTCAGTCAAAGCTTACACTCTCCTGGCAGCCTCTCTTCTGTTTCTTTAGGAATCACAGTGATAGGACAAGGAGTAAGGAGTACAAAGTGAAAGAGAGAAAATTTAGGTTAGATATTAAGAAGAATTTTTTTTACTGTGACGGTGATAAGGCACTGGAACAGGTTGCGCAGAGATGCTGTGGATGCCCCAACCCTGTCAGTGTTAAAAACCAGGTTGGATGGGGCTCTGAGCAACCTGGTCTAATGGAAGCTATGGGGGCTTGTGTCTGGATAACCTATAAGTTCCGTTCCAACCCCTGAACATTCTATGATTCTAAGACAGAACTGTTTGACAAGCATTCTGTCATCAATCTCATAAAAAGCTGCAATAGATTAGGTGGAGGAAGAAATCTGTCTCAAGGATGTTTTGCTGCCTCATTTATAGGTGTATATATATCTTTATTTGAGTGGGGCATAAAAAGTAGAAAGAAAACTGTATTTTTTTTAAGAGAGTACCAGTTTTCCTGCGACTGTGTGAAGAGAAACAAGCTATTAATAAAATTTTGCTCAGCACATCTAAAGAATTTTATCTCTGTAGACTTTGAAAAAACTGATCATTTGTTATTGTTTTTGTAATAAAGATGTCTCAAGCACAGATATGCACCTTTCAAGGAACTGCTTATGTTGCAAATATGATTAAATCATGGGACTATATTTCAAGCAGTGATGTCCAGATTATGGTGCAAATTCTTTTGATCTTGTTATTGTGGCATATTAATGAATCAAGGCCACATCAGATACATTAGGAGCTCCTACCCATACACAGAAAGCAGTCTCTCAGCAGACATGTAAATTATTGTCAGATTGTCATGCAATGAGAAAAGCATCCTAGCTGTTTTGTTATGGTATAAACAAGGCATTAGATTTACCTGCAAGCATGACACCCCACAAGCACAAATAAGACAATTTTATTAATCAGATTAATTTTCATAAGTTTTAACATGAGTAAGAACTTGCTCAAATGTTAATGTCACTGAGCATTTTGGTATCTGTTAACTCTCTTTTGCTGTTTCAAAAAGCCTACAAGAAGTGAAAGCAATTAGCCTGGCCTGTGAGCAGTATAGCAGAATGAAACCGTAAATGAGATGGCTCCAGGGCCTGAGAAAAAGAGGACATGGACAGCCAATGATCAGCTGCCTACAGAAAAAGAATTGGATTTAATACCACCTTAATCAAGGCATTTATCTGTCAGATAATACTGGTAAGCATCTCGTAGTAGGATTCACACAATCTGTCATACAATGGGAGCTGGGGGAATTTAAAATTCTAAATAATAAATTCACATATAGAAAGCTACTGTTTTACTGATGGAATTCTGACAGCAGAAGGACAAGTCCTCAGCCTGTGTTCAGAGCAGCATGGTGTCCTCCCCACTCTGTCAACTGCTTACTCAAGCAGGACCCCCTTGAGCTGGGCCTGCCACCACGGTTCAAGGGCATTTAGATGACTGAAAATGCAGTTGACTGCTGTCTGGGGCACAACCAGTTAAAAGCTCTCAGAAATCTCTTGGCTTTAGGACCTAGTTTGTCTCGCTTTATAGAAAGAATGTGGCCAGCAAGACCAGGGCAGGGATTGTCCTGCTGTACTCGGCACTGGTGAGGCCACACCTCAAACCTTGGGTTCAGTTCTGGGCACCTACAAAAAGGACACTGAGGTCCTGGAGGAGGTCCAGAGAAAGGGAATGGAGCTGGTGAAGAGTCTGGAGCACAAGTCAGACGAGGAGCAGCTGAGGGAGCTGGGAGTGTTTAGCCTGGAGAAAAGGAGGCTCAAGGGGTCCTTATCAGTCTCTATGACTCCCTGAAAGGAGGCTGTAGCCAGGTAGAGGTCAGCCTCTTCTTCCAAGAAAAAAGAGGAAATAGCCTCAAGTTGTGCCAGGAGAGGTTTAGGCTCAATACTAAGAAAAGTTTCATCATGTAAAGGGCTGTCAGTCTTTGGAACAGGTTGCATGGGGAAGTGCTGAAGTCACTATTCCAGGAGGTGTTTAAAAGGCATGTGTATGTGGCACCTGGGGACATGGTTTAGTGGTGGACTTGGCAGTGTGGGGTTAATGGTGAGATTTGCTGATCTTAAGGTCTTTTCTAAAAACAAAAAGGATTTTGTGATCCTGTGATTCTAAATGTCTTCTAGATGTGTATTTGAATCCTCTCTGGCTTATCTGCTATTTTTTTTCTGCTCCTGGATCAGCAGTAGAACTGGTCTGTTTAAGTGGAAAAGTAAGAAAAGGCAATATCACTGGCTGAAAGTGTTCACCTTGGCTTTCTTGTTGAAAAAAAGGGTGAAATGAACAATTAATGCAGACAGCCACTCCCTGTCCTTTGCAGACATTCACCTGTAATTACAGCCTTTTCTCACTATCAACTTCAAAAGGATGGGAACACTCCTGACTACTCCCCATAACTCCTGATGGACCCTTGCAGGGTCCATAATCCACAATTAAAGAAAAATAAAATAAAATATCACATATAAGTGGTATATACAGAGCAATTTAACTATAGAAATGGATAAGTAGCACAGCAGTTCCCCTACACTTCAACTTCCAACTTTCATCATCCAGAAAATATCAGATTTTTGCATCTTGGAATTAGTAGTGAATTCAAATATCAAGGCCTAATTCTTCTTTCATGCTTCTGTAATTTGGAAGTAAGATGAGAGGAAACTTTTACCACTGAAACTAAAATGAAAGTTAGATATGAATTGCTACAACCCCATTTTAAAAGAAAATTTTAAGTATGCTGCAATGCAGTGGATATTAAAGCTAACATCACTGTTTATTTTACATGATGCCCAATCCTTTTCTATTTTATTTTTCAATTCCAAGCAAAGCCCCCATTGACTTCATTATGGGCACAGTGTGATATGCCTCAGATAACATGGGAAAGTGCCACAGATCCATGTGTGTTGGACATCAAGATACAGCACTTACACAAAGATAAAACCTAATTCTGTGGTCACACAGAGGTAAAGCAGGGCAGCTTCCAGTAAAGTCTGGGATATTTCACTGGTAAAATGTCAGTGCAACTCTATGCATTCCTTTAAAAAGCGAGTTGATCACCATTATTTTACTCACTAATCTGTAGCTTATCATAACTTTAGACCACTAAGTAGACTAATTTGCTGCAAAAGACACACCCCATGCCTAATGACACAGCACAAACCAGCTGGGGTCCAAAAGCCATCTGCATCAACACCTACTCCAGTAAATCCTGACTCTTGGTGTCCTTGATGCCAGAGGCCAAGTCCTGGAATAGCAAAGGCACATGGTTTCAGTGCTCCAAAACTACCTGTTATGGTTAGCCTGGAACTTTCCAGGGTCTCATGGTATTCTCATAAGAACCAAGCTCATATTAATCTTCTTGACTATGCAAAGGACATGACACATTTGTTCATTCTGTTACAATTTTGAGGGTATTCAGCAAGGAAAGTCTTAGAAATATAAAAAATATTTGGTTAATTTGAACATCTGTAAATCACAGAGTTCATGAGTCAGACTCTCCAGTAGATGGTGTGAAAAACAACACTCACTTTTAAAATTTCAAAGGTTTATTAAACCTTGACAAAATACAACAAAAGACAGAATAAGGAGAAAAAGAAGTGCTGGGAGCATAAGACTAAACTACATGCTCATCTACAAAATGGATGCTCTGCTTTTCATACCCTTGGCACGTCCCAAAGTCTTGTCAGTCAACTCTTTCTCTGCCATGTATTGGTGGAAATCACTTTCTTATAGCTTGATTGGAGGTCAGGTGTTGCCAAGCTGCACTCCCTAGTAACAAGCCTGCCCTCCCTTAAATGCCCTGACCACTGACAACAATGTAACGGGGAAGGGAAAGAGAGCTATGAGGAGAACATACTAAAACAATATTACTATATATCTATAAAATGTCTCTTAACATTCACATAATATTCATCTCGTAATTGTGAGAGCAAACAATTGCATTGCCTATCTATAACAATGGGATATAATTTTCAGCAGAGACTAAGTTATTTAAAAGTTGAAGATCTGTTTTCAAAGAGGCAGGTGCTTAAATATCATTGCAAGTCAAATGAAAATAAATTTGTGAGTCCAATTCAAAAATAGTATTTCAGTCTGTGTGAAAGCATTACCTACTCATCCTTGAGAGCATATTTTATTGTCAATTTAATGAATCCAGCCTCTAGATTTTGGTCTGGACATGTTTACATATGAAAAAACAGAATAGAGCAAATTCTCCCTCCCATGGGAATTAGTGGTGACATGATATGTTTCAGAGTATGCATGTATTCAGAACAGAAGGCAGCATTTCATCCTGGCTGAAGCAGTTACACAGGTCTTTCACCCACATGAATGGGGAGAGTTCCTCTGCAATATGGAGCGATGAGGAGAGTTCCTCTGCAATATGGAGCGATGAGGCCTGGCACTATCTCTGTACAGGGTCCATACCTCTGCCATCAGTTCAGGGTTTGTGGGAGGAGAAGGAGGTCTGATGACACTCCCCCTGAAGATCAAAGCACCCATACCACAAAAGCAATCAAACCACAAAAACTTTCTCAAGGAGAGCTGTGCTGAAGGGCTCTGTTTTCTGGTATCGGTGGTTTCCCCTGAATCAGCACAACCTTTGGAAAAGACCACCACACACAGTCACTAGGTTGGAAGAGATCTTTAAATCATTGAGTCCAACCCATGCCCCAACACCTCAGCTGCATATCCTGCATGAGCAGGGACATATAGTAACTTGCTGCCACCACCCCACTGGGTGGAATTAAATCCCCACTGACTACAGGTTTGTTCACTCCCGTGCCAGCTCCCAGCCATGCCCATGAAAAGCCACCCACTTCTTAGCCACTGCTGGCTGTGCTGCCCTGGAAGGAGCTGGAGGGAGCTGATTAGCAGAGTGGTATCAGAGCAGGTGTGCTGGGAAATGAGCAGAGGGCGGGGATTAAACCCAAGCTTAGATCACTGTGGCTGCATTTGTCAGGAAAGACACTGTTCAGCCTTAGGGAAGCACTGGGAAGGGTGGGCAACTACTATGTTTGTCAGAGGAACACAAAGAACAAAAAAAACCAGGAACTTCTTGAGACACAAACAAATAATGCATAATTTCATAAAGATTTCTGTCTTGTTAGTGATCTCTCTCACTGTATAACAAAGGGTGACCCATTTTGGTTACTCTTCTATTTACACCTAAACCTCTGAAGGACCCAGAAGTCCTGAAGCTGCCAATTTCCCTAGTTTGGGATTTTCCCTTCCTCTGCTAGAAGAGATCAAAGGAAACAATGTGGCTGTTTATTGGTGTCCTGCTTTCACTGTTTCACCTGAAGCTGGGTACAGCCTTCATTCCTCCCATAATGGAATTTGTTCTGATTAGATGTCACTACATTTATTTCTCTAACCTGACAACATCTGTATGTGACTGTGGGGAGCTTACTTCCAATATGTTAACAGTCCTGTAACGCTTAGATTAAAGGCAATAAAATACATGAATTATTACTTTTCCTTTGTTTGCATCCTACGTTCATGTGCGCAAGGTTTTGAAACAATTGCATGAATTTTTGCATTTTCCCCTTCCCTCACGGTGGCACCAGCCCTTGAATTCTCATCATCCCTTCACAATCTCAAGACAGAGATTTCAATGCCGAAGAACCCCCAAAAACCTGCTGTCCTGCATCCCCGCAGCAGCATCCCTCGGCCCTTTTCAGGAGCGCGGCGCCACCCGCCCGTGTCCCCGCTGGCGGTGTGTCAGCGGCGACCGCTGCCGGGGACGCGGCGCGGGGCTGCGGCAGCTCGGGGGGGACGCGGCCGTCCGAGGGTGGCAGGTGGCCGCCTGCCAGGCGAGGCACAGTATGGTGGCTACTGCCAAGCCAGCTGGGTTCTCGCTCTTCCAGCTGGTACAAAAGTTGCCGGGCAGCCTCCACTCCAAGAATTTAAAAGCATTTGGGGCTATAATCTATGCCATGTGTTTCTCTGTTTTTACTACATAGTAGAAAATAATTTATTCAAATATGCTAAATTATACTTTTAATGTTCCACAAACACTTCATTGTGAAACTCGGGTTTGGCATTAACTAGAAAATGCCGTACTTTGCTCATTGTGTATATTATTATAATGGTTCTCTTTTGTTTAATCTAAATATTGTAGCTCATTCATCTTCTGGGATGTCACAGTCAGCTCTAGACTGCATAGTTCTGCTGCTGTCGATCACCTAAATAATTAATATGTAAACATTTTATAAATAATTAATTGATAACTAATTTTTTTATGTATGACATCTACACTACTTTGTCCAAAAGAATCCCTCATATTCTTTGCTTTTTAGTGCATATTGAGAGCCTATAGGAAGCTGATCATTGCCTTTCTGAACAAGAAATGCTGAAGATCCTTCTGAGTAATTCAGTATCACTCAGTTCTTGAAAGAATTTAAAATGGCTCCTTTTTCATAAATGACACATTGTCAGCAAATTAAAAATGGGAATAGAGCCCAGGATATTCAGTTAGAGATTCAGAGATCTCTGCCACTTGAGCTAAATGAGAATTTTCTACTGCTAGAACTGCTATAGAACGTCTAAGATTTTTTTGGTTCAGAATCAGACATGAGATGATAACTAGATGTGTCAATACATGCCTTTATTTCTAAGCCTTTCTGTGAAGAAAAGAAACTGCTTCAGTTTGTATGATTCAAAAGGTATCACTTTCTTTTCCCTCTGCATCTTTAAGTTACACTTTGCTCTCTATGGGTTCTTTGGTGCAAGTTCAGAAAACAAAAGTGAGTGAGCAGATGCAGTTTTGTTGTCTGTTGTGCATTGTTTTCTAAGAATGCCTTTCCTCCATAGATCTACCATATGACCACCTAAGTATATTCTTTATGGAGGGGAAAAAAAAAACCAAAACAAACAAAAAACCCCCCACACTTAATTTTCTTGTCCTTTTCTGTCATATGTCACATTCTGCAACCATTCCACAACAGAAATAATTATCACAAATATCTATAGAATCACAAATAAATAATCTCAGAAAATCTATTTACACCCCAGTGGAATATGACTTCCTAATTCCTTTCAAGGCAAAAAAAAAAAATAAAAATCTGGTTTTATCCCTCCTGTCATTTTATTTTAGTTGAAGTTTATCACGTTCTTTATATTGGCTTCCAAAAGCCTCACCCTTTTTCCATCAGGGGGGCAATTCCTAGAAACGTGTGAAAGCTTTCATTTGAACTACAAAAGCCTGGAAGCAGACTTGCTGTGAATTCATCCTACATTTGCAAATTGTCAGCAAATCGTTAAATTCATATGTCTGCTGTGTTGTCTGCAAGGTTGTGTCTGCTGTCACTGCGCAGGTGTTGCTGGCTCTTCTCCCCGCCGGCTTCCACAACTGTTGTTCTGGGGCCTTTCCAGGGAAAATGTGGTGCACCACTTAAGAGGCCATTCACAGTCTTTTGTGGTTTTCAGACACCTGTGCATTGTGCAGGAAGAGAAACCTCATGCAAACCTTCATGATTCCCGTGAAACTTTAATGTGTTTCCTTTACTGGTAGCTTAAGGAGTACCCAGATGTGGGTTAAGTCCCAGCCTCCTGGGGCCTGGGTACACAAGTGTCTGACGATTGCAAAGCTACTTCAAAGCAAAAGCAATTTTGAAACCATGTTAAAGCTGACTTGAGATACCAAAGTGTGACCTGAAGGAGTGACATCCAAGCATAGATTTGCCTCTGCAGGTGCAGGGATATCAACACAGCAGACATCCCACACTGGAGACAATAACATCTGAAACCACCACAGCAGGACTTGGCCATCAACACTGCCGAAGACACCTTGCCCCTGCCATGAAGCTATGAAGTTGTGTGGAAGGCAACAGGAAAAACTATTTTTGTTTGTGGATAATGTGGAAAATACTCTATGTAGAAGAAATCTTGACATTTCTTTTAAAGGCTTGTGAGCCTTCGGACCTGATCACAGCAGTAGTCACCATCCCATAGCAATAAGCTGAGGCAGCAGAAGTTACTCCACTGCCTGCATTATTCATGTGACCTGTCTGGACAACCTCAGCAATCCTTGGAATTCAATACTTATTAAATACTTGAAATAATAAAAATTCTTTACTATTAATAAATAATAGAATAATATTATTGCTGTAATTCTTACAATAGTCTGTGTTTAAAACTTTTAATAAACTGTAGAGACATCTGAGAGTTTTGACACAAGAGCTCCAGCAGATCTTGCTGAGGCAGCTGGAAGCAATACCTGTTGTCAGGGTAAGAGTCAGCCATGGATCTGGATATCTTAGTCAAAGCATCTACACTCCCATTGTCATCACAGACATGAAGGGCTTAATTCAGTTGCTTGGACACTAGCAACAGATGCCATTTGAGAAGTCCCAAGTGTACCCGCATCACCTTTGGCTGCCACTCTGAGGAGCGCGAGAGTCGTGGGCCTTGGGTTACATCTGCCGGTCTCTCGGTTGTATCTGGGACCCCTTGGCTTTTTCTGATATCCTGGCATCTCAAATGCCTGATGGATGACTAAATGAACCCCAGCCAATACACTAGAGAGCCTGGAGAGCAGATGGGAAAAATTGAGTGGATTTATTGACAAAGCTATGGGACACACCTCAGTGACAGCAGCTCCTCTGACCAGAGCAAGTATCATCCCAGGAAGCCTCATTTCCTCTCTCCACCTCTACCACTAGTAATCCTAGAATGCCATTTTTGAGTTTAAGGCTTCTTGAGTTAGTTTAGCTGGAGAAAAAGAAACCATGGCTGTGAAGAGATACCATAAATTGTGCATGGATTAGCAGCATCCCTACTTGAGCTGTAGCCTATATCTCCCAAAGGGCCAGTTAACCCGTGTGCAAGAATATTACCACATTGAATGGAAGTGCTTAGTTTGTAGATGGAATTCAAATTAGGAGAAATACACTGGTTGTTTTTGCAGCAAAGACAAGTTCTTACTATATAAAAGATGATTTAATTTTATACTAGATTTGAAAATGCTTCAGTTAAAGGAGTTACTTCCCTGTTTAGGTAAAATTCACATAAGCTTTTAATTCCAGTTTCTAAACATCAATAGGTTCGTTATTATTCACTGTTCACTTACTCTTCTCAATAGCAGCTTCATAGCTAGTAAATTCAAGCAGATGTTTCTGTTTCGGTCTCATGCCACTGAAAATGGCTAGAGATTAGAGAGCTTCTTTAGAACATGCATTTGCTTTGAAATGTGCTCTTACACTGACTGGAATTGGGTTCTAGTTCTGAAAATGTTTCATATCAGATTTTGTGCTGATCTATCACAATTAATCAAGTAGCTTTTAAATACACAGATCACAATTCAGTTGACTGTCACAGCTCTGCAGACTTTCTGTCTTTGAAAGTAAGGAATGTTCATAGGTATAAGGCAAAACAGTCTCTGAATACAGGAATTCATCTGCTTTACAGTGAAATCACGATCCTGGTCTAACATACATACAGGAAACTACATCCTATCATTCCAGTCATTTTGATTAAGACCCGATCTTCTAAAACTTATGGACAGGATTTTTTCCTAAGTCCATTTCCCATAACTACTTCAAAGCTTTATTTCAGAAATACCTGTGAGATCCTGCTACATCAAGGCTGCAGTGATAAAGTGGCCATGCTGTGGTTTTTATTAAATGCTAAGATGTGACATTTTATTTACAGCTCTCTGACCCAGTAATAGATCCATGCAAACACTGGACTGCTTGATATAGAGAGAACTTGCAGTATATTTGAGCTGTACCATGATTAAAAGCATTTCTCTAGACATTCTCTTTTCTTCTTGAATTGTTCTTGGCATTTCTGGAATATTTATGAATATTTATGAAGGCAGTTACTTGTGTACTAAATGGAGTCTGTGACTAAGTCATCAATTTCTCTGGAAATAGTTGCCTTTTGTGAAAACTTTGTTAGCTCTTCCATGCAAGTGCTCCTGAGGGACTAGAAAGTTTGAGCACAGCATTGTAAAGCACATTCTATAGAATGTGTATAAGGCTTTAATCGGCACAACCGCAGTGCAGCAGATTGAGTAACCACCTGAAGTAACTCAGGGAGCCTTGTGCTTTAGTCGAGCTAAGCTAGTCAGGAGGCTGTTTCGTAAGACCTTTGCAGATGTGTCCTCAGCTACCAAACCTGTGCTAAATCAGCTGCTGAACAGACTTATGCCAGTTAATAGATGACTCTTTTTTTGATTAAGTAAAAGACCTTAATAAATTCAAGGCTACACAGAGAAAATACACTGATTTATTGATCCAATATAGCTTGCCCTAAAAGAAAAAGGAGTTTCACATTTGACTTCAAAGGAAGGAAAACTGTACTCTAAAGCTTTAAACAGCATAATAAACACTAGTAAAACATAATACTTATTAAGCAGCATGAATTGTGCTCCCAAAAAGTACACATTTACTTTCTTTTATACTATTTGTGCAACTTAATACTAATGAAAATGAAATGTGATTGTCACTGAGGTCACACCTGAGTACTGAGAGTTAAACAATCTCTCAGAAATAATACTATGAAACAGATTTGCATTAAGTACTAATAGAATTAACCTGATTGCTCAGTTGCTGAAAACCAAATTCACCAACATGCTTCCCAAGAAAATGAAAGAATGATACTGAGTTCTAAGTTTTAATATTCGTGTACACTACAGAGCTATACATGAATTTACAGATTGTGTAAAATTGACATGAATTTCAATTGAAGTGGAAACAGGTCAACATTGCTTTTTTGGACTGAATGCTTCACAAATTGCCTATTTACAATAGCTCACTTAGCTCTGCTAAGTGGTTTCACAACATAGGACCACTTTTTCTTTCTCTTGCCTTAGTGTTAGTTATTCATGGTTGGTGTGGCATAGAACAATGGAAGTCTATCACAGCAAAGGCTAAATGAAGCCTACGTTGAAGGTGTCCTGATTTATCTCTGTAGGAGTCAAATCACATTCCTCTTTTTAAGACCACTGGAGACAGATCTTGCTTGTTCACAATGCACTTTCCCAGTGAAGTCTGGCATATCAACACAATTCTTTTGCTGTTTACAAGGAAATTGAGAAAAGGAAAATTATTTTCAATTTCAGCCTCCAGCCAGCTGTGCTGCCAGACAATGAAGCATGATGCTAAGTGCAGAACAGCAACTTGTCTGATAGACGGTAAGTAATTAAGTATTTTTGGTCCAGAAAAGGTTTTATGTTGTCCTTGGGCTTTAGACAATAATATTTATTTTCCTAAGCTGCGTTCCTATAAGAAAAAAATGAAACCAAACAAAAAACCCAGTATTCACCCTATTTGTATTTACTGTGAAAAGATGATGCTCTCCCAGCTCTGTAGAGCAGTGACCCTCCAGGTGTAGACCAGATAATGGATGCTTCATTTCAGTTCTTTCTCTTATGCCTTTTGAAAGAGAATCCAGACATTGCATTTAGCGATGCTGCTGGATGTTGACCCTGAAAGCCTATCCTAAATTACACAAGTGTATTAGTTCTGTGTAATTCTTGAATACAAACAGGAAGAATAGACTTTGCCTTTTTTACTTTCTTACTTTCTTACTAATAAGATAGAAATATCACACCTTTACAGAGTCTCAGCAAAGGCCTCAAAATATATAAAGATACAGCTGGAAAAATTGTTGAAAAGGTACCTTTTTATTTTATTTCTACAGTTTTACCTAACAATGAGAATAAATAATCTGTCTAGAAACAGCTGATGGGATACCTGAACAGCAAGAAGTGAGAAAAGAGGGTTCCATGAGAAACATAAGAGAAATAGCTGAGACAGATCAAAATGGACTCATTGCTATCAGATCCCATATGTAATGCTGAGAAAAAGAAGTTAAAGAATAAGGAGAAGTTGAAGTCAAGGACATGGAGTTGAATTACATTTTCCTTCGGTCAGCTTTCCCCTATTCATTAGGGGAATAAACCAGCAGAAGGAGAACTACACACAACCTAGTGCCTGTGGGCTTTACTATCCAATTTAAATCCAGGGGACAAATACCAGTGAAAAATACAGATGAATCAAAAAATAAATGCAAATGCTGCCAAGATCAGAGAGGTAGTCATAGCTGTGTGGGGGTTCCACCGATGAATCAGAGAGAAAAGGGATGATGGTGCGGATGGGTGGGAAGCAGCCAGAGGAAAGTCCAGAGGGGAGTGTGAGAAGGAGTGAGTACAGACAGGCAAGGGAAAGAAGCACTGCTGAGGGCAGTACCCAAAGAGATGGGGCCAGCTTCAGAGCCATAAAAGAACACTGTTGTGTAAAGACAAGGGCAAGAGCAAGAATTGGAGCATCATGGTACAGCAGATTGGAAAGGACATCAAAGGAGGTGAACAATCAGTAGAGACTTGGATTATTCAGTAAGTGTAGGGGATAAAATGAGGGGAATAAAGGGAAATAAGCATCCAGAACTGACTAAGTTTACACACTGGTATAATGAAAAGGAGGAAATATGGCCAGAAGAACGGTAGAAAGACAGATGGACACCACTTTACGGTAAACGACGGAAATGAGATGATTCAGACAGCAGATATGGGGACCTAAATGTTTTACTGCAGAGTTTGGTCTTGGCCATGTCTATGAGAACAGCAACAGTTACTAGCTGGACTTTGAAGACTGGAAGCTGTTACATACATGAAGGAGGGGAAGTAAATGAGAAGTTCATAATCAGGGTAAACTGAATTCCTTGGAGAAAGATTAATAAAATTGTGGAGAGCTGTAGTTGAGAAAAAAAAAAGGGACTATACAGGCCGAAGAAAACCACATGTCAGGAATAAAACTCATCCATCTGAAGATTATAAGAGGGGTCAAAAGAAACGACCATAGACTTTTAAGTCTGCAAAACCATTCTTCCATTTTTTCTTTTATCTGACTTGCCAGTGTCTGGAATGATCAAGATCATTCTTTATTGTTGGAGTGACTCTTGTAAAATGAAACTTGAACATACAAATTATTGAAATGCTTAGAATGACTCATTAACATCACAGAATAAATAAGTAAATAACATTGCTAATTTGATTCAAAGCCTTTGAATATATATCATCCATAAACTCTGACTTCAGTGAGTATAAACAAGTCTGTGAGTGTCCCCATAGGACTGATATTAATTCACAACAAGAAAGCTTTTATAACTCCTACAGTTGGGAACTAAGCATTTCTGCTTCTTCATCATGACTGTTCATGAGCTGAAATTCAAATGTTAACCCAGGAATCATTTATTGAAAAATATTCTAAAGTACTCATTAAAATCTTAGGTGGCATTAAAGCTAGCTCCACACTTCTTTTTCTTTGCTTCATAATGCCAACCAAACAAATTTACTGATGAGAAGCATCAGGAAATACAGCGAGTGTTACATGAATAATAAAAAAATCACGAAAAGTGAATTCTGAAACTGGAATTTCAAACCTCAACCAGCATCCTCCAAGGCAACCTCTAAGTCCATCCCAAATGACTTAGAGCTTTAAAAGACATCCACAGTATCAGTCAATAAGTTTTAAACTTTATTGAATCAGGTTCTCAAATTGTTCCTGATGATAAACTGCACTGGCACTTCTCCAAGAAAAAAAACAAAGCATGCTTTTAGTCCTCTTTTCTTTATTCTGTCTATCTCTTTTGAACTTGGGTGGAGGGTACAATCTGTGTTTTGGGAGGAAAGGTGTGAAAGCAATACCATGATAGCAGGGAATTTCTTGGAAGACGTGGTAGTGAATAAAACATAAGTACAGAGAAGAGGAATTTACTTT
This sequence comes from Bombycilla garrulus, assembly GCA_013400315.1. Lineage (NCBI taxonomy): Eukaryota > Metazoa > Chordata > Aves > Passeriformes > Bombycillidae > Bombycilla > Bombycilla garrulus. The sequence continues at coordinate 985,418 of VXBU01005741.1, forward strand.
TTTTTTTTACAACAAAGTTGACAGCTGTTATGCTGTTATGTAATGAGTCTATACTTGTCCACACTTTGTGTGCTGTCTTTTTGCTCCACCTCACGTTTGTCTTTGTCTGTGTATGCTGTGCATTTTCTGGGCAAATCACTGCCTTTCCCTTTGTCTGAAGAGAAACACATCCTTTTTTGGCACCAGAGCAAGCTCAATAATGAAGAACATGATTATAACTGATGAAGGATATGGATTCATCTTTCAACGTCACAGATTATATACTATGATTCAGAGTCATGAATTCCTTTGGTCCAAGGCTTTCTCTCTGAAGCTGCTGCGACAGTTACCATATATTGCTGATATGACTGAAATTTAGGGTTGGGAGGAAACTGGGGCCAAGATTTTGAAGCACTAAGAAACTTTCCTAAAGCCAAATCCTTTAACATATCACATGTTGGACATCTAAAACTTGGTATTTGTCAATTTTTAATATTATTTAAGTTTTAATGATAATAATAATAATGATAAATGTTGCAATGGTATTTAATACTTATATACTACCTATAAACCTAAAGTTTTTCCCAAATGGGTCATCAGAGTCAGACTTGGCTAGGTTCTGATGTTCTGTAGTCAGTTCTGATGTTGTTGAATAAGGAGCTTTTCAAAAGCAGTTACAGTTCCTGTAACACTTCAAAAGTTTGAATGTTCAAGCAGCTACAGCTGTCTGATGTTTGCTAGTCACAAATACGGAAGGGAATGTTGCTTCAGTATTTAACTCAAAAAGCTACACTAAGTTTGAGATGATTATAGGGTTGTGATAGTGTGTGTTCCACAGAGCCAGCGAGTATCCTCTCCATGGCTTCCTGAGGACTGCCAGGACCCAGCCCAAAGACAACAGTCATGTCTCAGAAATCTGCAGTACAGTGATGCCCATGAAGCAGTGGCAGTTCTACCAGCTCTCTCTTAATACTGCATGGTGCACTGCAAGTTTCCTGAAAATTTTATTGATCCAAAGCACTTGATGCCTTTAACCTTTTTCAAATGCTTGACAGAAGACATAGATAAATAATTCAGTATGCTCTATTCAATTTCCTGGGGAAATTTTTCCACACCAAAACTATTCTTCAGTCTGGAGTTCTTTCTATGTGTTCAAACCAGCATAGAAGTATGGTCGGATCAGGTCCATGATTTAGAATGAAAGGAAATACCTGAATAACGTATAAAACACACCCTCCCTCAGGATGTGCAGAACTGAAAGCAACTAACTTCATTAACTGAAAGAAGGAGATTATCAAGAGGTTCCATAGCAGAGAAAGCATTTATTTTCAGTGTCTTTCTTGTAGTTAGAGAAATGTTGAAAGGTGCCATTTAAAATGTATCTGACAATTGTCATCAGGAAATTTATTTTCTTTCCATATTCTTAAATTACTGAAAAGACTTGACCCTCAATAAAGTTGAAAGATGTTTTCCTTTATGTTGTCACATTTCCAAATGTTTGGAAACTAGACTGTCTTCTTCTGCCCGAGTGTAGCAGACAAGGGTTTACACAACACCGGATAAACTGCTCTTCTGATCCCAAGCTTGCAAGATCCACAATAATGGAAGCAATGGATTTTTTTCTGGGATAGCTTTGCCAGCATACAGAAAAATCTTTCTGAGTCTCATTCACTCTTTTGGTGTTTATTGCAGGCTCCCAGTCAGTGCATTTTTGCAGTTTTATTCTTTTTTTTTCTATCAGGACCCCTAAGAGCTATAATGACATATCCAAAAGAGCATTCAACACTACCAGATCTTCTGTCCTGGCTGGAAACTGAAGTTGTCACTATAAGCTGCATAGGTCAGTGGCATCTGTCTTGAAGATTTTCACATAAATAAGATATGCATACTAAGGTTTAAATCCCAGATCCATGAAGAATCAAAAGAAAAACCTCAAAACCTAAACAATTTGTTGTTATGTGTCAACCAAAATGGCAGACAAGTTACATCAAAGGAACCAAGATCAATGACACAACTAGCAAAAAATAGTTATTCTACCCTTATACCAGCTACTCCACCTTTATCAGTTAAAAATATTGTCCTCTTTTCTTTTGTGAACAGTATTTCATTCATATTTTCCTTCGGAAGTAAACAACAAGAACAAATGTGGAAAGCAGTGAAAGCCATCATGGAATTTGTTCAAAAAGCATCTGTCTTTCTACAGTACTGTCCCCACAGTAGGTTTAAACCAAGTGTTGATTGATTTATCTGCTCTTCACCTTGCAAGCTAGGAGATATCAACACCAGTGGAATGTATCATACTGTGGTGCTATTTGTATATAATTTGTCTGTGCCATGACATTTATTTCTCCTGGTGACTTAAACTGAATTTCAAATGTTACAAATTAATTTAAGTAAAACCAATGTATCTCTCCCCTGTGTATTCCAGAACTTATCAGGTACAAGACTGAAATATTAATATACCCTACTAGTGAAGCATTAGGAGCATTTAAAGAACCAACTGGAAAACAAATGAGGGGACTCAGTTTCATGGCAATGGCACACACCAATATTCAGGGGAACAAAATTTCTGTGCAGTGGAGAGATGAGGGGCACAGAAACAAGACTCTTCTTCCTTCTCTGAGAGCTCACCCCAATTTCTGACTGAACTGTAATTCCAGAGACAGGCAGAACTCTCTATACCTGGACAACTGGGCTTCAGCTCTCCATCTCTCCTCTGTTCCAAGCCTAGTGAGTCAATGGAAAAGGTTCCAGGAGGGCTGTGTTAGCCTCACAGAGGGGAGCACCAAACTGAGGACAAGGGACATCACTCCCACAGTCTGAAAGGGACAGAGATGCCTAATCCTGAAGCCTTATTGAGAAAGGAGAGCTCATTTCTTCTTCTGCAGATGAGTCGACCAACAAAAGAACATTTGTGAAGCTTTCCCAATAGTCCGGTAAATAATGTACCAAAAACAAGACGAAAGAAACGAACCATTTTTGTTTTGTGCAATGGCAGCAATGCTGCTCTTTTTGAATCCATAAGCTAGAGTGATTCAAAGTTCATCTGTGACTGAGTATACCATGCAGTGTGATGTGGGGGCTTTTCTGCAGAGCCCTGTAAATCTGGGATCTGGGAGGCATGTGCAGGGCTGGGTGTGAGTGAGCCCTGCTGGCACATGTCAGCCCCACAGGAACTCCAGTGAACTCCCACCCCCGGCCTTCACAGAGCTTTTATTGCTCACCAAGGGCCAAACCTCACTTTCCTTACAGTCAGTGTGAGTTCTGCCATTGCCTTTTTCGAAATAAGCCTTGGCAGGAGCAGAGCAAACAATGGGAAAACAGAAGCCAAGCCCTGGGCTGCAGAGCCCATGGCAAGTTTCCATATCTTTAACTGGCTCCAGTGTTGGTCTCCTGAAAGAATGTCACTGTACCTGCTCTTTGTATGCAAAGCACAGCTTTTACACTTTCAAACATATATAGAAAGAAATATATTTATGCATATTATGGTTTCTCTTTGTAGTGAGGATAAAAATCTGTGAGCTAGCCATGATAACAGTGTCTACATATTTTCTGAAATGTAATGCCTTTCCTAAATGTCAAGTCTTTATTATCATTGCCTGTTTTAAGTGGGGCATAAAATTTCTTGACTGGTCTGTCACCTTCAAAGAGCCTGTGTTGAAAATACAGAAAAAAAAAAAAAAGAAAAAAAAAGAAAAAAGGAAGGAAGCTAAAAGAGAAAAAGGTACAGAAATATTGATTTATGTCATGTGTTCCCCAAACTTCAGATTTCAGAAATTTTTAAGGTGTTAAGGATAGCTATATTACCTAAAATAATAAGAGCAAGAAAACTGTTCTACAAGTTCTATTCCAACCATTAATTTCCCGTTTTCTAAAATGTAAATGTTTAATGTACTCAGGGCATACAGAATACAAATATAGTATACAAATATATGTCTATACATTATCAAAGAGTAAAGCTAAATTGTAGTGTATTTAGGACCTCATGATTCAATCCTAGATGAACATGAGAAATTGACTCAGTCAGATCTACATGAAGAACAAGCTCAGTACTATCATACTTTTTATCACGTGGTAGATGATATAACTTTGTGGAGAGGACAAAATTGCTGGAGAGATTCTTTATAAAGGCTTTTTTTGATATTTTAATAGAAACTAATTGAGAAACCCACAGGAAACTAATTTACACTTTGATTAGGAATTCAGATTGATGTAGGGAAAAGTGCATATACATCTAGTGGTTTGTCATCATCTTTTGAGCAGCATTCAACCTGCCTGCAGCATCAGGTCTTTGGCTGTGGCTGCAGTACAAAGCAATGTTACCCTCTGGAGTGTGTACATCTCCATGTGCTGGGAGTATATGGGGGCTCAGCTGAGTGCCAGGTGCTGCTGGGGGAGGGCTGCACGGTCCAAGGGCAGCACTGAGGACACACGGTGGATGCCACACATTTCCAGCTGGCTGCCACCAGCTGCTGAGGCTGGAGGCTGGGCTAACTCACCTCACAGGGGACAGGATTACTCACTTCCTTAGGCAAATCTGCCTCACAAACTCTTTCCACCTCAGCTGTTTCTGAAAGCATGACTTTGTCTTTATAAATGTTATGATGGTCTCATCCACATACTCTCTTTATATGATCCTTATAACATGTTGGCATTACTTGACAGCTTACCTTTTTTGCTTGAAGTTTTTTAAGCAAGCCAGAGCACCTCTTTGTTTACTAGAGCATTTATTATCATGTGGTCAGGTCAGAAAGCCTGCCATTCCTCTCTGCAGCAGAACTGTATGCTTTAGACCTGAGGTCATGGAGCTGTTTGCACTTCCAACAATTGGTTGCATCAAGCTGTGTTGCAATACATGAAACATGCCACATCAGGGATTTTTCTTTTTTCATTCTGCCCTCAATTTCTCTCTTCAGTCCTTCCCTACCTCTCCCAGAGAGCAGCAAGTCATTTGGCAAGATGTGAAATTAATTTTCAATCTTTGGCTTTCATGGTTTATGAAGAAATTATCTGCCTAGAGTCATTCACAGGAAGGGCCTATTTACTGTGAATTTGAGATTTGTCTCATCAGTGGATAATCAACATTGATAACTCTTCTGACCTTGCACATACAACCTTACCTCAGGTACCAAAACACTTGACCCATTTTTCTGGACAGCACAATAGCAGATGTAACCCACCTTCCTTTGGGTGCTGTATTCCATCTCAAATTCAGGTCTAGTTATGGTCCCCTAGTCATTTAGTTATTCTATTTAAATTCTAGGAATACAGTTATTTAAAGGAAGGGAAGGTGATAATGAAATTCCTCATGCTGACAATACCACTTTGAGCTGTGAGTGCCTGTTTGCTTTGCTTCATGGTTTCTAGCAGTAATGTTTAAGCAGAATACTTGTAGGGCATGGCATTTCAAATTATGGAAAAGAGAAAGCAAATTCTCTAGGGCTGAATCGTATCTGGAAATTCAGCAATGTCCAATTTACACAAACTGCATTCATAAATTTGAATTACATACTGTGTAAAGAGACACTCATCCAGTATGTACTGGTAGAAATAGATGAATGGAGCAAGGCAGGATTCCAAATGGAAAGCTGGAACCTAGAGAAAAAGAAGTGGATCATTTGTTGTTTCTGTTTCATTTCTTTCCTTTTTGTAAGAGAAATGAACACAAAACCTTTATGTGCAATGATTATCTGAGAGAGTGAATTACCAGAGGGATGGATCACACAGACTTTGCCCACACAAGAATTCCCACCAAAGAGAAATGTTGAATCAGACAAAAATTATGCCTTGGTTGCGCAAGGCACTGTACCTGTCAGGTGATTTAAAATACATAGTAACCACAGGGGGTTTGTTTGTGGAGCACTGAATGCTAACCAGAAGTCAGATTCTGCGAATGATAGGTGTCCTCTGCTGCTCCTTTTCTCTTACAGGAAAATGTAGTCACTAACCCTGGCTTTCTCCAAGGAAATGTAATAATGAATCCAGCCTTATTTTTTCTTTTTGTTTGCATAAAGTCATAAGTCTCATATATTCCATTTTTCTATACTTCAGAGGACTATGTTAGATAACACAATGGAATTTATGTACAGATTGCCTAACACTCCCACAGAATCCATTCTTCAGGTAACATCTGTGTGCCCAGGAAAGCGAAAATTTAAACAATTTACAACAGAAAGAGCAAAGCCACCCTGAATGAACATCCATGTGTATCATTCAGGATAAAAGTGTTTCCCATAGTCCCTGATAGTCTCAGTTTACCAAGGACCTCTTTTTAATAACACCTCTGAAAAGCTGATGCCTTGATCCAACAAGTTCAAACCCCATCAGCACACACCAAAGGTTTAGTTCTGTTCAAGTTTGTATGGTAACCACATCTAACCAAGTATTCAGCTTTCCATTAAATCAGGTGTTAGAAGCCCAAACAGGAGTTGGAAACCTGAATTCTTGTCTGGATCTGAGCCAAGAACCTTCCAGTATTACATTAGGTAACACGATTAACATCTGTCCTCCACAGAAGGCAACAGCACACAGCACTTTCCTGAATGTTGGCCTAAAATAACAGTAACTGTCAGAGATTTCCCTTCATCAGTTTTCCATTGGTGGTAGCCAGTATATTTTTTAAGGTGAAAGGATATAAGCCCACTTCTATGCAACCATATGGAAGAATCAGAATGATAGAGTGGCAAAAACTATTGGATTTTATGATATTTAGGGTCTTTTCAGACCTAAATTATACTGTTCTGAAAAGAAAGATCAAAAACACCAAACAATTTTGATAGAATGAGCAACTGTAGACATAAGGAATCCTCAGTCTTGGAAAACTTACTAAAAAGTGTCGTGACAGAAGACTGAAAAAGCAATTATAAATAGAATGGAAAAGGTGAATAGGAAATAGGGAATTACATATCACTGTTCCTCCCAGTAGAAAAGGAGGACATTAGCTGATTGTAATAGGTCATAAATTCAAAGCAAACACGAGCAGGTACTAGGTTGTTGTTTTTTTTTCACAACTAGCTGTTAAACTGTGAAACCTTCTGCCACAGGAGACTGTGGTATACACAAGGTCAAAACACAGCTGGACACATGCCTGGAAGAATTGAAAAGACACGCTGGTGGCCCAGGCCAACAGCCAGGCTGTTGCCAGCCACTGGAAATGGGACCTCATGCCAGTGAGGTATCACTGCATTCCTGCTCTGTTTGGACACTCTTCCAAAAACTACTGGCAGAATATTTAGGTACATGGACCTAAATATTTTGGACCAATTTTGCTGTTTGATGTGAGACAACTATTCTTCTTTCTCATAATATCTGTGTATGAAAATCACCAGAAATGTTGATGGAAATTTCCTAAACTCATCTAAAGATTACATCTGGCATATTTGTAGTAGTCTTTTCTCTTTCTCTAAGTGTCTGCTCAAAGCCATCATTTATTTCTCCAACAGACTTTACAAGTGTCTCAATGTTTTAATATCTCTTTGGGCAAAACTTTTGCCCTTTTCTTTATGAATAGGTCATTAATGTTTACAAAAAGCTGGAAAAGCCTTCTTTTCAAGGGCCAGATCTGCCCACTTTTTCATTTCTGAGGTGCAAAGCTATGACTGGTCTTTTGTGGAAAACAGCTTGCAAAGGCTTTGAAAATGCAAATGAAATAAAGTAAATCTGTCCCTTTTTTGTTGATAGGGATAGAGGAACAATACAAATTTGCAATTTTAAAAATTAAAAGGGTTATTTGATAATTTTTACGGCCAGAACAGCTTCCAGGGGGAAATGGAGCCAAAGGAGAAATTTGAAAACATAATATAACTAAATCAAGGAAACAAAAAAGTTCCTTTTCAGTTACACAGAAGCCTTGTTGAAAGAGAAATACTTGTGGGACATGAGGAATGAAAAAAGTCAGCATGCAACTGCCCAGGCTTGCCCAATTTGTAGCTCCCACCTCATGGCAATTGCTAAGAGTGTTGTAAAAGAGCTTCTTTGTCTCTGAAGAAAGTATTGCTTTCAAAGACAAGAAAAATCCACAAGCAACCTCTCACTTTGACACACAGGTCATGACATTAAAAGAATAATGTGAAGACTCACAAACCACTGGTTTCAGTTAGGAAAGCAAATGGCTTGGTAGGAGGGAGGGGGAGATATTTATGTTATGATCTGCTACCTTTGTGTTTATATGTATTTAGTTCCTTCCTAAAAAAAAACCGAAAAAAAAAAAAAAAGAAAAAAAAAAAAGAAAAAAAACACCCCAAAAAAGGCACCTAGAAAAGTCCTCGAGAATGACCCAAGAGGGGTAAAATTCTTTAACTTTGTGAACATTGTCAATAGTTTGCAAACGGGGAGGCCAGAACAATATAGCTTCTAAAATGATATGGGGTTATTTTGCCATCTCGTAGCAACATTTTGGTGCAGGAGGGAGATGGCAGCAGGACGAGTCAGTGCCGCAGCAACCCAGACACGGGAATGAGCACATTTCCTGGCGGGCGCTTGGGGAAGTCAGAGATCGTGCAGCGAGCCTGCCAGAGGGAGCGGAGCAGAGGCAGGAGGGCACCGTGCCAGCAAGGCTGGCACACGGTCCCACCTCTGACATGGGGAGACTTGACAGTTTTATGGATTTCATCATTTTGCCAGAATCAACTTTAGCAACCAGTTTTGCTTGAAACGCTGAGAAAATTGTGGTTCTGGCAAGGCAAAACAGTACGGCATTTCCTTGTACCAGAGCTAAGAGGTGGCAAACTTACCATGATGGGCACATTCTTTAAGAAAACATTCTGAGCTACATCCCTTCCCTCTGCTGACCCCAGAGATGGCAGTAATAACACCAGGGTGGTTTCCTCTATTCCCAGTTTGCTATGCTGCAATTACAGAAAACTGCTGAAAAAGGATGATCAGCAGCAACTTCACTCTGAAAGAAACTGAAGGAAACAGAAGTGAAACCCTTAATCCAGTAAAACCCTCTATGCAAACCAGAAGTGATGGTTTTTTTTTAAGGAAAGGGGAAACCTGGCTTTTCCAAAGTCCTTGAATATGTGAACTTCTCCATTTAGCTTGTGAACTGTGTCTGAGACTCACACTCATAAGTAAATGGACAGGTGTGGATCTACAGTTATAGCTAAAATACACTGTCAGCGGCGCTTCTCTCTGGAACTCCCCTATTACATGGGAACTCTGGCTCCAAGTGACTGTAGCATAAAAAATGATGTGAAGATATCTTGGGAGTGATGAGCAACTGGGCATTTCCAGAGCAGAAACCCCAAATGCAGCTAGCTTGCAAAACTTTGGTAAACTCTCAAGTTCTGTCTGGAAAAGCAGAAGGGATGATGTTGACTAAAGAGGACTAGAGGAAATAGCTGAAAAGCAGCCATTCTGAAATATTTTGGGAACAGCAGGAGCGTATGATATTGACATAGTGCAAAGATTTTCTTACTGTAGTTGTTGCTGTTACTATTATGATTTGTAGGAATTAAATTCACCTCCTGGCAGGTAGCCTGTAAGAAGAGGCTATGAAACCACTTTGTCTTAGTCCTGACCCCTTTGAAAGGCACAGTCAGAGAGCTCCATCCTGCAGACCAAATTCACCATATGCAGTTCGAACTCCAATTGCTGGCTTCGGCCAACAGATAGTTCTCACTCAGAGCTGATTTTCCCAGCTGTGAATCTGAAGCATGAGAAGAAAAAGAGGTGCCATTGTTCTTGGTAGCCACTGTAAAATTAATTAAAAATGCCAACAAGGACTGTCAGGCAATCAGCAGAAGACCTCTGGACATTTAGAATTTAATATGAGGGGAAATTATTTGATTGATCACCTATTAAATGGGTACCTAATTTGTATGGTTGCTTGGAATGAAAATTAGGTTCTCTGTTTCAGAAAAGGATACCATAAAAAGTTTGACAAGTAGATATATTTGGAGATAATGGAATCTTCAAATCAATCTGAAACCCAGATTTGATGCCAAACCAGGTATCTGTGCATTCCCGGAAGTATTGTAGGAAAGGAAGTGAGGTGGGTCAGGAAGCCGTAAATTATTGAATCTGATCTTTGTAGCAGGAAAGATCTTTCTGAAGTTAATAGGAAATGATATCTCAAAAGATCTGGAGAAGGTTTTGGGGATTTCTTGTTGTTGTTGTTGTTGTTATTGTTGTTGGTTTGGGGGATTTTGTCTTTATTTTAAGGAAGAAAAAGAGTAAGTGGGAAAGAAATAAAAGGAACTTGATTACCATGGCTTCGGAAAAGGGAATAGCTGAAAAATTTGGTGTGAATCTTTGAGTGACAAGAAAGGACTCAAAAGGGAAATTTTAAAATATTCTACTTGGCATCCTAAAACTAATTCAAACCTCCCAGTAGAATTTCCTGGGAGTTTCAGCAGAAAAGAAAGAAGTGTGTCGTAAAATGTAGTAAACACATTATCTAATTACACTATAAAACTCATAACATTTTTGAGAGCAGAAAGAGATTTCCAGCCTTCAATCAAGGAGACCAAACCTTGTTCACTGAAGCTGGTGTCTGTGAAGTATCTTAGCCTTAGACAGGGTCTCTCATGCACAGCTTAGATGCTGTGACAAGTAGGCCAAAGTAAAATATAAAATACTGCTATACATTTCCAGTGAATAAAAGAAGCAGACCCAGCTTTCCTGCTAACCCATAGTAAAGACCATCTCCCTTTCATAATGCCATACTTCTAGGGAAAGCCAGATGGTATCATTCAGCTATTTCCCACTTCTTCCTCCTAGCAAATTAATAAATATAAATACAGGAATGATTTCAGGGAACTAAAGAGACTTCCATTTGGAAACTCTAAATGCATCCAGCTAAAAGCTGATTTGTTCGTTTTGAGTATAGAAGTATGGCCTGGCCAAAGCATCAAGACCTGGCTTCTCTCTATGATGTTCTTGATGTTTGCTAATCACTGCCATTTTCCAGCATTTCTGGCTTCCCATATGTATTTCAGTGTTGGATGCTTACTCCCTAAATCAGTCCGAAAACTACAGGTGACAAACAGCATTCATCCTCCCCAGGGATGTGGTGAAGTGCTCACTCCTTGAGTTTTTCAAGATATGGGTGTGCAGGCTGCTACATAATCTCCTCTAGGCTCTCTTTCTCACAACAGCTTGGACCAGGTTGTCCTTCAAGGTCCCTTCCAGCCTGGGCGGTTGTATGATTCTATGATGACAATTACTGGAAACCGAAAACAGTATCTTGCAGAAAAGGTCTGAAAGGAGAATTAAAAAATAATGTTTATTCCTTCTGTCATGTAATGAAAAATACCCAGTTTTGTTATCTCTGGTTGCTCGTGTATTTCATCTATTTGTCTTCAAAGTTGCTGGATATTATTTACTATTACCTGCTGGGAGTGTGTCTCCATCACAGCTGTAGTCAGGGTTATAGGTGCCTTCAAAGCAAATTGCCCAATAGTTCCCATTTTCTGTGGTTTGGTTCACAGTAGTGCAGTCAGGATGACCTGAACCCCTTTTGGATGAAACTGAATCCTATTCATCCTGTATATGCAGTGCAACTGAATCATATAAATCAGTGAAAAAGAGCTAAATCAAAGGGAGGTTAACACATCAGGCCATGAAGCACAGCAGTTCAGCTGAAGCAGAGTTAACTGCTGCTGCTTTAGCCAAAGGGGCCGGTAACATCTGGCAAAGTGATGGGGCAGTAACCCTGACTCATAACATCCAAAATCACTCCGGCATAATTCCCACAGTTTTCTTGTCAGCACCCATAATTCCCTTGTTCTTTGTAAATCAAAATAAATGATCGATGTCAAATATAAACAGAATATTAGAGTCTTTCAGCTGGCTAAAGAAGTGATATTTGCTGGGGGGAGAGAGTCAGCGTGATTTATCCTAGTCTTCGTATGTTCTCTTTAAAGTTGCACCAGTGTATTAAGTCCTGTTTTCTGAAAATGGAAAACAATGAGAAGAGACTTGCAAGAACACCACCAGCTTCCATCTGTGAACAATTTGGTACTTGCTTTCGGCAAATTTCTAAGCATTCCAGTTTTAAATAGACTTTGCACCAGTATTCTCTTTTGCCTGCTTGTCACTGCAATGCTGCAGTGTTGAAATATTCACAGAACTGAGTACAAAAGATCACAAATACACTTGGACTGAGAAGTGGGGTTTTATGTGTGATTTTTACATGTGGTTATGCCCACTGCTCTCTTGCTTATAAGATTGTTGGAAATACAATATGAGAAGTACAATTATAAGACATACAAAACTCTAACAAACAAATAAGGCAAAACCACATGATTTATTGCTTTGATTTAGTAGGCAGAAAAACTTTTCTTAATCTAAGTTACTCAAGGAAACATCAGTTGCTCTCAGCTGCGGTGGGGGCTGACTCCAAAGGTCTGGATTCAGTCTATCATGATAGAAATAACATTAAAAATACTGTCTTCACCTGCTTTTTGCTTTCCAATATATAAAGTTTATTATAATTTTATATATGATGTTAAGGTCCTCCTATTAGGCCAGTCAGTCCAGTATGGATTTTGGCATCAAAGCTGTGGTTATCTTTCTTTGCAATGATGAAATCAGACACAAATTTCTCTGCAGTTTTAAATAAAAATAAAAGGTGAGCAATTACTCAGAGGAAGAGCTAGAAATTATTGAATATTCTTATATAAAGTGTGTCCTTCAACCCTGTGGAAAATGCTTGGACATGTCAACCTTTCTGTCTTGTTTCATGAAAGATAAAAAGAAGTTAAATGTGTTACAACATCCAAATAATCAACTGCTTCCAGTGAGATATGGATTTTATCCAAAGGGAATATATTTGAGAAGCAAAGCTACACCAGCTGATGATATTCAAACATCAATGAAGCAGCTAAGTCTGCCTCCAACTTGCTAACAAGGCTGTTCTGAGTTATGCTCTGTGCCTTAGCAACTGTCAGATAAATAATCTTCCTCCTTTGTAAGAAAATGAACAGGCTGGTTCACTTTAATCCCCTGCCGTCCAAATATATTTAAACAGTAACATGATTAGGATAAGAATACACTGCAATATGAGCTGGAAAAGTGCTAAGGCCCCGGAAGCATGCACTATAAATCAAGCATTTAATGATCTAAATCAAAAACTTCAAGCAGCTGTCCCTGGGAAACATCGGGAGAACAGACTGTGCAATGAAGCCTGATGAAAATTAATTTAGTAGGCAAATGTTTTTATATCACAGACTTTATGGAAATTATAAAAATAAAATTCTGAATTGTATAATGTGTTTTTACTTTCTTATGTTAAGAACACTTTTTACAGGCCCTACTTTTATTTAAAAAGTAGAGTAAAAACCCTGTTATCTTAGGGAAATGTTAATTTGGGAATCTTTTTCTAAGTTGGGTGACTAAATTATGCCTTTCTGTCATTGCCATAGATCTGGGGAAAAGTTCCTGACACCTGCAGGAGCCATGAGCCTTTGCAACACCCAGTGTTGTTCTGCAGAAAAATCAGCCTGTTTTAGGAAAGGAAGCACACTTCAGCTGAGGAACTGTCCTCTTAAAATTCTTCTTGAGCACCACAGAAGCACAGGCAGTGTAAACCTTTGGAGGCAGACACTGCCATCCAGATTCTCTGTCCTGCAATTCTGCAGCTTCCTGTGCTGCTCCCTCCATGTCCCAGCGCAAACATTGAGTTAGCTGCATGAGGAAGATCAAAGGAATAATTCCTGTTATAAACTCATTATTTATTAGCCAGTTTAATGTTAACCTGGGTCAGCTTCCTGTAGGGTTGGGGCAGGAACAGGATGAGGCAACTGGGGGTGGTAGAGCAGCATGGCTGAGTTATAGTGAATTAAAATGCTCATGGTACTACAGCCTTAGTCTGGAAAGTGGAATGACTCAACAAAACGTTTTAAACTGATTTCTAGATTTCTGCATGTATAGTGGTATTATGCACACATTACCCAAAGAAAACCAGAAAAAGCAGCAAACAGTGAGTAAGCAGATACTTTCTTGCCAGATCTTGGAAGGTTAGTGATGGTAAGAACAATCTCTTGCTGACTTGAGTTCATACAGGGCAGTGATCTGCCCTACATGAAATGGTTCTCAGATCATAGTGCGGCCTGGGGAAGGCAGGGGGGTGCACCACCAAAATCCATCCTGAGACTAAAGTTAGCTTCTCTGAGCCTCTCCACTGGGGTTGATAAAGCAGCTGAATCCTCCTTTAGTGCCTCTAAAAACATACCATATTGAGAAAACAAAACAAACAAACAAAATCCCAAAAACCAAAACCCACAAACCAAAACCCACACATAAGAAAGCAGGTGCATTACACATTTTTTGTGTTTACTGCACATCAGACATTGTCAAACCCGTAACAGTTTCACCAGACCCGAATTATCTGATAATGGACTTTATTTTATTTGGAGAACCAGGATTTAGAAGTGCATTAATTGTATCACTAAAAATATATGATAATATGGTTCCCAGTACTTCGTGCTTTAACAGCAAATAAGTTTACTTTCCTGTAAGTTTGCTTATAATGGCAGATATTCTGCAGCTTACATTTGAATTTGTGCTCAGAATAAGTGTTGTTTTGCATCCATTAAAAAGAGAGGAAGAAAATGAAAAATTAATGATTGGTTGAAAAGGATGTGGTTATGCTTATCTGTAACAACCTGTATGGAATCTGGAAAGAAGGAAAAGAGTTTAAAGAAGAGGCAAATAGCCCGGTCTGCATAACAAAATGTTGTATTTGAAACATGTAGAGGTGTTATTATACCTGTGCGCATATTCAGAATGGAAGAAATGGGACCTGGGTTCTTCCACCTGCAACCTTCAATGACTCCTGCAGCTCAGAGACATAGGTAGATGCTGACTTCCACATTGAGAAAATAAATGCTGTAGGCAGCGATTGAGACTGTAGTTAGAAAGCTCCTATCTTAAGTGAAACTAGTCCTGCATCACTTTAAACAAATTTCTTAAGCACACTATGTAAAATTATCCTTGAGTAATTGTATCTTCTACAGACATAAATATATAAAGCAAGTAATTTCCCTTTTATTAGTACATTTTATGTGTTCCACTGAAATATATAAGCTGTGAATGCTAAAAGCTTTGTAGTTGTGCAAGCAAGAATCATCAAGAATGAGAGGAAAGTGGTAAAAGATCCAAAGCCAAGAGAAAAAAACCTACGGTTTAGGAACCTTTGTTCCAATTGAGCCTTTTTGTTTTTCCTCCAAAGCTATAGAGAAGCATAACAATTATAGCATTCATAATTTATGTAGTACAACTGTTATATCCTAAATGTTATAGAACAATAGCAGAATCTAATTTATGTCAAAAAGAATTTAGGTGTTAAATTACAGCCAGTAAAGCTCTCTAAGATGTCTGTAACACCAACAGAAAATATTTTACTGACTCATTATTCACAAAAGCATGTATTCTACATTTGTGTGACTCATAGTCATGCTATCAGAGATTCAAGGCCAAAGTTCCAAACCAAAAGTGCATTTTGCTGGGTTTTTTGTTTATCTGATATGAGCATTTCAAGAATACTTAAAGAAAAAGCAGAAGGTGGAGGGAATTAATGAAATGCAGAGACTATCCCTGTATTCGCCTGGGTACACATAGTCAAAGAGCAATGTAAATCAAGCAGAAATAATGGCAGTTGTTAACATTGCTTTACAAGATTCTACATTTTGATTACTACACTGTCAAGCTTAAACCCTTAGTTAATTTAAATTTTCTATGACACTAATCCAGTGAAGCCCAGGTTGAGCACTTTTAGGAAAATTTTAGGCCAAAAAGTGTTTGTTTTTTTTCTGAGCTGGAGGCTGAGGATACAGATACACAATCTGCTGTCTTTAGACAAGTTTCTGTGCATCAGCTGCAGCTTCATGGCTGGGTGAAAGCATTTTACTTCTCTTTTTGTGGGGGTTAAGCGCTCCATCACGCATAAACACCAATGCTCTCTAAACACATGATAATATTCAGCAAATTGTGGTAACTCAGGCAGGACCTCTTCCATTAACCAGAAATTTGTGGGAACGGTGATATTTTGCAGTATAGAAGATGTCTGTGAAAAGGGAGGAATTTTTCTCCATGCCTGCTGGGGACAGATTCAAAGTTGCGGACTAAAGAAAAGGAAAGGAAGTTTAGGTTAGATGCTAGAAAAGTGTTTTCAATAGTAGTGATGGTGAGGCCTGGAGCAGCTTCTTCTGGAAGTCATGGAATCTCATTTACTGGAGGATTGTAGGAAGGGATTACACAAACATTCCCCATGAGTGATTCAGGACTGGCTGCATCTGCCTGGAGGAGGGTTATGAACTACAAGATCAACCTAAGTCTCTTCCAGTCCTACTTTCCAATTCCATATCCATCTTGATAGAAGTTTCCGCTGAATTTGGTAAAAGTACTTCTATCTCTCTCCTGAGACTTAAATTGATACTGTGATAGAACCTTGTGCTTCTTGACACCATTGAAATAGCTATCGGGCACCTTTTTCCCCTCTGGATAATATTTCAATTACACAGGTTTCTTAAACCTTGAACAGTGAACTCCTGACAGAGCTTAAGGTGATAAAAAAATAACACTCACAAAAATCTCATTAGAAAAGTCATACAAGCCAAGGATACATTTAGCCATCGGCCTGAAAAGTAGTTCACCTGAAAGAATACTGTGTTCTTCAAACATTTAATAGCTTTGATTTTTTTTTCATGATGATATACTTTTAATTGCTCAGATTCTCAGTGTGTTAGTTGGGATAACTTGGTTGCATACACCAGGTAGATGGACACTTTCTATGGCACTCTGCCTTACACAGTGGCATGATGCAGACTGATCCAAGGATACAATTTCAAAACAATTTTTCTCAATGAAGTCCAAAGTGCAGAGATACTGAAGTACCTGCTCTGCCTTGGAACTTGTTTGGTAATAATTTGTGGCATGGAACAAGAAGCACCATGTTCTCCCTAGATATTCTGCTGCAAGTATTGAGGTGTTTGCTGCTAACAGGAGCAAGTGAGGTCTCACAAGGGTAATGAGAGTGCCGGAGTTGCCAGCAAGTCTAAAAGAAGAATCCACCGTAATAGGAACCCACTCAGGAGAAAAATAATCTGCAAAGGAAACAAAGTTTTGGATCTTAAGGACTAAGTACTGTTCACATTGTAGCCAGCTCACATCAAACCCTTCAAAAAATAGGACAATTCTAAGAAATGCAAAGACATCTAGGGCAAATGGTCAGAATTCAGGACATTTATAGAATTTCACAAAGTTTCATAAAAGTGAAGCTGTCATCTGATTTTTAGTTTGCTCTTTCTGAGCAGGTAAGGGATTTGGCTTCCTTTCATCTCCCAGGATCTACAAGAGCACTTTTAGTAACCCCCTAAGTATCAATAATCCCATTTTAGTGACAGAAGGCTAGAGGACAGAAAGAGGAAGGGATCACAGCCACATTTCATATGGCAAATCTGTGGCACACCAAGGAACAGATATAGGGTAGAGTTGAAGTGACAAGATTTTTCAAGAACAAAATCACTTTCTAAATTTTTTTTCTGTTTTTTTTTTTCTCTTTAAATGCTCAGTTCTTTCAAAACTGCTATGCTTCATTTCCAGCTACAATTATTGACTAAAACCATCAGCAATTAGCAACAACACTCATTGCCTGGATTTTATTTCACCTGAAGGGATAGTCATGTGAGATGAAGTACATACATATACAGAGAGAGATAATTCCTGAGAGTTCTCCCATGAGAACTTGAATGTCTAATTACACAGAAATTATGAAAAATTAATCATCTTGAACAGGGTCCCACAGGCAATCTGTAGCAGAGTGAGGAATCCATTAGAGACCCACTGGATCCCTGCCCAGTGCTCTCCTCACCAGTCCATTTCTCCCTCCAAGTTTACCTTCTGTTAAGCAAAGCTAAGGACCACATGGACTGCTAAGAAATTTTTGGCTGCTTGAGATGCTGCAAGACAATTCAAATATATCTATCCAATATTACCTGGAAGTATTGAGAGTCAGTCTCCATTTTTCAGCAATGTCCACAGGAGGCTTGAAGAAGGAGCAAAGTCTCTGTGTGATCTGTGCAGGTACAAAACAGCCCGGCACAACTGGGACTTCAAAGAACCTTTGCCTTTAGGAAAAAGAGAGAAAAAATTAATAACAAAAACTAAAAAATAGAAAAAAGAAAAAAAAACAATAATAAGTTTGGAAGATATGCTCAATCAGCTGTCTACAAAACCTATCTGGCCGCCCAAATTTGATGGCTTGAAGGGCTCAAAGGCAGACCTAAAACCATCGTCTAAGCAGAAGGAAGAGCACGGTGATATACTGTCAATGAAACTGGAGGGGAGAATTGCATTGCACCCACTTTTGAAGGTCCTCTAAGGGCTGCGGGTGGTGTGAGGAGTAAAGCTGAACTGCCGCATGAAGACAAGCAAAGGAAATTTAGCTGGAGTGATGATGATTCACATTGCTACAAAAACTGCCAGTGGGAGACAGATTTTTCTTATTCTGCAGGTTGTCTGTAAGATTTTGGGACAGAGGCTCCTAAAGACTTCACAGCTTCCAGATCTCAATACCTGCAATGTAAGGCTTATTTCTTCAGAAATCTGAAATAGAGGGAAATCTTTGAAATTGCCTTTCTGCAACCAAGTAACTGTTAAGGCAAGACTGGGCCTGTTTTCTGTTTTTAGCGTTCCCATGAAATCTCATTGAAGGGAGAAAGCAAAAAATACCTCTAGACTGAGTTCCAAAACTCTGGCCAGCTCTGATTCAGTCCTTTCCTTTCATTTTTTGTCCTGGAATACAGCCCAAGCACAAGTGTTATGATATGAACAGAAATACTACAGTTTTTGTACATGGCACTTTTCAATAGTTTCTTGGTTTTTTTTTAAAAACAGACAAACAAAAAGCCACACTAAAGAATTTTTCATTTAACTGAAGAGTCAAGTTATCCTTAATAGCCTACATAGAAAATAAAATAGAAATTTAGCTCTGTGAAACTGGTAATACTGCCTTTTGCTCCATCACTGTCAGGAATGCCATGCTCAGAAATGAAACTCTTCCTCTCCCAGCCCACAGCTCAGGGAAGGGCACAGATGTGCTCCACTTGCCCTGTGATGGCAGTAACAGGGTGCTGCTGCTGAGGGGAGCAAGAAGGACGGGGGCTTCTCACCTGTGCTACTCTTCCTAGTCCTTTCTGTGCACCCATTAAAATAACACAGGGATACATGGAGCTTTGTGCAGTCTTTATTGACATTGTATCATCCATACAGGAAAGATTCAGTTCCTGACTCACACCAGCTCTCCATTAATATTTTTGGCCTCACAGGAATTTATTTCAGTGACAAAAATGGCTTAGTCAGCTCTGTTTCCTCCTGCTCCTTCATCCCATTGCCAAAGCCTGACTGCTCATCCTTTTTCCCATGACTCCCTTAGTAGAGCCCATTCAGTCATTTATTTGGCCACTCAGTGAACAAGATCAGGGAATTGATTGGGGTTAAAAACCAAAAAATACAAAACTTGCTGGCTTATTTCTTTCCCAGATTGCCCAGTGAGTTCACAGTGTAGCACACAATATGAGAACATCTGTGCTGGGTCAGAGCACCGGTCCGTTTGGTCTGGTGTCCTGCCCCAGCAGCAGGGCAGACACAGCAGATGCTATCTGAGGAAGGATGTTAGGGCAGGGAATGCTCTCCCAGCCTCCTGTGACTTGTGATTCAGGGATGTCTTGAGTGAAAGTTAATATTTTTATATTTAATATTCATTGATGGATTTTTCTTTCATTTATATTTCTGATTGGTTTAGAATTTTTTTTTTTAATCAAAGGAAATGTTTGGAACCTATATTGACTGTGGAACACAGCAGAACTCTATTCCATACAGTCAATGAAGTGTCTCTTGTTGCCCTGGGAGTAGTACCCAGTAGTTTTATTTTGTGCCCTTTGATTTTTACACTGGAAGAAGCAAAGACCAGCTGTACACCCTATTCACCTTTCTTGTTCCACTACGTATTTTATAGATTATTGTTTTAGCTAGCTCATTCAGCTCTTTCCCAGCCTCCAGAGGTCTTAAAATACTCTTAAAGGTGTTGCTTCATATCAATAGGCAGCAGAGACAGTAATGTAATGTAGATGTGCATGGCCAGGGATCCTGGTAGCTTAAACTGAGGTCAGAAGTGGTCATGTAATAAGCCTTTAATTAAACAAGAAATGTGAGTCTGGATAGACAGTCTTGTCTGGTGAACATAATTTTTGCTTTCTCTACTACTTCTTGCCAATGTCAACCAATATCTTCACCAGCTTTCCAGCTTTTAAGTAAATAAAGAATTCAAATGAATGATTTGATTTATTTCCTTTCATTCTCCCATAGCTCAGTCCTCAATTTCCTTCTCTTTAATCTTCTGTCATTTACAAAATGCAAATATTTTTTAGACTCTATTGTGGCTGGTTGAAATGTTTACCAAAATTCAGTCTTCAGTGTTGCTTTTTGTTGCTCTGAGTATAAAATCTCTTTCACCTTCCTTTATCTTGTTTTCTGTAGATCTCCCAGTACTTTTTGCTTCCCATTTGTTTATATTTCTTATATATATAAGTATATATGTAAATTATATATATATGTTTATAATTTTTTATATATAAAAGCCTCAAAGCTACTCTTTATTATCTAACCTGCCCTTTGTCACTCTTTGCCTCTGCTTACAATAGGATTTGCCTGCAGGCTCTTGCCAAATATGTTTCTTAGATATATTTTCCCATGTCAGGCAGGCAGAGTCAAAATTCTGCTACTCATTACCTGCTATCTTAAATACATGTCCTCCAATACTGGGATACCTGTATTTTCTTAGTCCTTCACCTGACAAATTCCAAAATCCATGAGAAAGCCAACATTTCTTGCTGCCCTGTCTGCACCATGCTCACCCGTGTGTGAGCTGAGCTGAGTCCTGCATCCCTTCAGTCCCAGCCATTGCACGGGCCAGGGCCCAGCACTGCCCAGAGGAGCAGGAGCAGCTCTTGGTGTTTGGCTGTTCAGCAGTCCCCTTCACAGACCAGCCTCACAGTGTGCTGTCTTTCGGGCTGAGTCATTTCCAGAGATCCAGGCAGAATTCAAGCATTCAAGGATTGTCTCATTTAATGTCTCACCAGGCTGGTATTTACCCGAGCATCAGCCTGGGAGACACCAAACACTGTGAGTTAGGAGCAAGCACAGTTACACGAGACCCTGAAGCTTCTCAGTGCACTTTTGAGGCAGGGAAAGCAATGCTGTCCCCCAGGGAAAATGCTTCCAGTAGGGGTTTTCTGGGTGCACAACATCACCAAAGGGTCGAGACTGACATGGATTGATTTGAAGTACATCTTCTTTTCTCTGAGTGGAAGAAGAGACATGGAAGATGTTTCTTAAAATGGCCTTTCCTGCACTCTTTAAGGGATCCTTGCCTTATTCAATCAGTCAGTGGGAGAAAGAAGGTTGAGAATCTTTCTAAACAATTCTCTGAACAAGCTGATTTCTATTTTGTGTCATTCTGTCAGATGCAAGCAGTATGCAAGCATGGATCACTTATGGAGTATGACACAGAAATATTTTCCAGCTTCATGCAGCCGTCCCTGTTCTTAACAGAGTAAACCAGATGGTAGAGCAATACACAGAGAGAAATTTTCAATGTGGAAAAAAAAGGAAAAAGTTTGTTTCCATTACTACTTTTGATAACTTTTTTTTTTTAATCTGAGCTCCATTTTGGGATATTTTGTGGAAATAATCACGTGTTGGTGTGCAAATTAAGGTTTTATCACTGTGCATTGGGACAGAGAGCATACAGGCAGAAAACGCAGCTTAGCCTCTCTCAGCTTTGGAAAGGTTGTCCATGCAGCTTGCCTTTGATATGTTTTCTTTTGCAGGATTGGTTTTCTCATCTTCCTTGGATTATGAACTGTGATCACATCACATCATCAGTTTAAACTATGATACATTGTGACACCATATCAGGGCCAGAAGAGCCCTGAACCAAGTCTCACTGGAATGGATGCTTCAGTGGCATCTCACTCCATCCCCTTCTCCCCACCACCTTGCCTGAGAGCGCCCATCTTCTTTGTTTATTTACTGTGAAAAGGGGGAAGAGTGCTCTTTTTCTGCATGAAAACAGGGGATCTAAATGCATTTTTCCACACATGCATGGCTACTTCCAACAAGTAGGACAAATACATCCTGTCCTGCTTTCTCCAAGAGTCTGTGTAAACATCTCACAGTCACCTGAGCCACACACATTCCTTTTGTTGCCTTTAGCTTCTATTGAATGGCCATTACTGTAGCAGGCAAAATATTTACACAATTTCTTTCTGCCGACTCAATTGCTGCCTTTCTCCTAGTCTGTCCCCAGGACCCGGAGCCTTCATGACAGCGCTGCCTTCTGCTTCCCTTACTTTGAGCACTACCAGCTGAGCTTTAAAAGTGGGCAATTCAAATTATCAGCCGGACAAAACAGGTTCCTTTTAGCTCTTTTAAAAGCTTTTTAGCTCTTGTCTCAGAGCTTTTCTTGCTTTTCTTTCACATTGCCTTTAAAAGCAAGACTGACAGAAAAGATTAAGTTGCTTCTGGCTGCACTGGATAGAAGCAGATTAACGCAGCTGGATCAACCCTGGGAAGCCCAGCCTGTATGTGTATGTTAGCACAACCCCAGCAATGTATAAGCAAGAGTTGTTTGTCTTGATCTTTTTCAGGATGATGAGTTTGTGATTAACTCTTTTGTGTGGAGCTTGCCTGTGTAGGAAGCTGATACACAGCAGGATGCTGATGAAAATCTCCCGAGGTGTCAGCCCTCTCTCTCACCATGCATACCTATGCAGCCGCTCCTCTGGCTACAGCAGAGATTTTGTTTGCCCTCTATCACCTTTGAGATTATTATTTTTTTTCTGGGAGCGGGATGGCTGGGGAAGAAAGGAAATTACATCTTAGAAAAGTTTAGTACAGCCTTCTGGGCCTATGCTAAGGAGTAGGTCCAACCTTGCATGGTGGATGTGCACATCCAGTTTGCAGGAAAACAATTAAACTCCACAGTAAATGCCAAAGAGATATTACTGGTAGGCTGTTTTCTTTTCCATTTAATTTTCCTTAGGGTTGAAGATTTGGGTTTTCAACACGGGCTTATGAATCTAAAATTACTGAATAAATAGCTAAATATCAAATAAAAATGCATCTGTTTTGTGGGGCAGCTATGAATCATAATGTTCAAGAGGAATCCAGGAGTCTCCAAATTCAGCAAACTGTCTTAGTCAAGCTGGTAGCATATTTCATGCTTTAATAAAGAAAAGCACAGTAGATGATGCACTATGCCCATTCTCCCTTGCAAGGGGCTGGCTGCAGGAACTGCAGCAAAGGGCAGGAGAGGGCAGCAGATGCATCAATTCCACGTGTGCTACGTGTGGTCCCTGCTTGTGTTCCTGCTCAAGATTCCAGAGGGTGGGGGGACTGACCCTCCAACCTTTCCATGCCCCTAGTCTGCTGTTAGCTGACTTGAGATAACATTATTTGCCAACCTCAAAGAAGTGTGGTGAGGATAAAAGTCCTTGAAGGGGCTTGACACAGCACTGCTGAGAGCAATGAGAAGTTTCCTTCCTGGTTGGAATGGGGCATTCAGAGCAAATCTTTGCTAACAAAGTGTATCTACTGGATAAGCTCGAAGCCAGAGAGAAATAGCATCAATGTAGCTATTCCAGGGTTCACATCTGAATCACAGCCAATATATTAAGATGTCCTT
Source organism: Bombycilla garrulus (assembly GCA_013400315.1). Taxonomy (NCBI): domain Eukaryota; kingdom Metazoa; phylum Chordata; class Aves; order Passeriformes; family Bombycillidae; genus Bombycilla; species Bombycilla garrulus. The sequence continues at coordinate 1,009,086 of VXBU01005741.1, forward strand.
TTTTTATTTTCTTTTTATGTGGCATTAATCCAGGACATATTTACACATAACAGTTTTGAAATCACATACATGCCTAGGCTGCATGAAATATTTCTATACAGTATAACTTCTCAGAGAGAGTAAATCAGACCATCTCGGATACAAACCTATAAATTTTAATGAATACACAAGATCCCTGTCACTTCTGCCTCCCTTGTCTAATGACACATTTTCTCTATTTCCATCACATCTCCTTCCATATCAAGGTGAAGGAACGAAACTAAACACTGCTGACTTAACAGTAAACTGAGCAGGAAAGATTCTACACTGGATTGGGGAAAACAGTCATTCATTTTACAGACTTAGTGCCAACAGCATTACCTTGCAGCTTCAATTATCTGATATTTTAGTGATTACACTCACTTAAGCAGGGATAATTGAAGCAATTTTCAGCATCTTCACCAGACAAGCCAGAGGCATGACCTTATCTTCGATAACAGAAAATGAGATTCAAATGAGTTTTTTTGTTTTGTTTTGTTTTGTTTTGTTTTGTTTTGTTTTTTTTTCCTCCCAACAGTGAGCAGTGTTAATTACAGGAGAAAATTAGCAAAGGCAGTGGTATCTCTTCCAACCTTCAAGTCTTCAGATGGTGTCTGGTGACTGACTGGGGGACATCTCTTAGCTAAGCACAAATTTAGGGACTTCATGCAATTGCCTCGGAGCTCTAGTATAATCTAGTATAATCTATTAATCTAGTATAGTAGTTGTATAAAGGATTTTGAACAAGGGAATTCTGCAACTTATGAATAACTGTAAAGATCTGATTTTAATTGTTATTTTTTGAACTTTTGCTGACTAGAAAATGTTCTACTTGGTATCATCAGCACGAACTAAATGTCCATTCAAATGTTAAGGTTGATTTCATCAGACATCCTGCAGGGAATGGAGGAATGATGGGGTTTATCTGCCTGAACCCAAGATGCCCCAGGGTGAACTGCTTGCACCATCAGCTGTTCCAGGGCAACAGAATGCACTGTAACTGTTGCTCTTCAGCTCTGAAAAAACAGAGTATTTCATATGACTCCAGACATCTACAGTCTGACAACCAAATTGAGGGTCTAAATGGTGCTCAGAAAAACTCATGCCTTCCTGGCTCAAAACACAGGCAGGAAAACATCTGTGGTGTTCCTTTCTTGCAATGGACACTGTCTTATTTCTGCTCAGCACAGGAACTGTGAAGAGATCACTCCAGGACTGCTCAAGATTTTGGCTGTTGCCACAACAATCACACTTAGGAAATAAGCTACACTGTGACTTTCCCACCTACCTCTGGCAAACCAGCAACTTACACTGTTAGTTATATTTTGCATTGCTTTGGCCATTTGGCTATAGCTCACCCACAGCACTTATTTAGTCTGGACTTTTCCCCTTAAGTCCATCCCATTATCACAAAAGAAAAGCCACTAGGATACAAAAGATTTTTTTTGTTGGTTTTTTTTTTTTTTTTTTTTTGTTCTGTAAGAACAAGCCCTAGGAAAATGAACAATCCACTGAAATACTATTTTTACTTGTGTTACACATTACTACACATGCAGGAAAAAAGATGTTAGTTGATTCCTCTTAGACTAAAACATGAGTTTGTTATTTTCAGTGTGAAGCAGAGCACAGCAGTTCATAAAATATGACAAAGAATATACCTATATTAATTTAGAAGCAGTTCAAAGAGTACCTGTAAAAAGTTCAAAAGTTCGTTTGCAAGATTTTGGCCTTGAGAGGTTTCGTTTTCCAGGATTGGAGGAAAAAAACTATTGTTTTTTTTCTTTTTCATCTATTTTCTCACTTTAAATTAAACATTCAGAATTTTACTGGCAGCATTTGAAAACACTATTGTTTTGGTAGAAGTGTCACATACCTAATTTTTCTAAAGGGAGAAGCAATAGACCGTTAAAAAATACACATGAAATGAAATTACAAAGGCCTAAATGACTACTTCCAGCCCAAAGGAATGCAGTGTTGGGCATATAGTGTCAGATTGGCCTGTGTGGGTAGGATAGCTTGACTGTTTATTTCCTAACAGTTCACAAATCTGTTCCCACACACGGAGGCTGCACAGGCAGCTCAGCATACAAGAGGCAATGGGTGTACAACCCAGTCTAAAGCCAATAGGAAAAGGGGAAAGGGAAGAGGATTTCCTGAATAGATGTGGAAAAAACCCAGATGAGGCCATAGTTATCCCGGGCAGAAGTCAGGAGATTGGTGCCACTGTTCATAAATCCAAGAGGAAGTGTTCCCAAAGCTACAATTCAAGAACTCTGTTGCCAGATCCTTGTGGCTTCATCTTCCCCTTATACAGACTCAAGATGTTCAAACCAGTGGATGGGGTTGGATGACAAAGGTCTTGTAGGTATCCCTATCTCTAACCACCAAACATGAAACCTCTATGGCCCTGTGTCCCCACAGAAACACAGCTAAGCAGCTTTTTCAAGGGAAAAGCTGAGGGGACTAAATGTAAAACATATTAGATCATGTAGAGAAATTGTGAGAGCCCAAGCACATGCAAGGAGTACATGTGAGAGCAGGGTACCTCTAGTCCTTGCTGTAATGCCTGTGGCCTGATTTCCAGCTCTGATATATTGCATCACTACCCAGCATGATGGTCTGTCCGGCTTTCCTCTTAGATCCAGATTCATGCATGTCTCCTTGTGCAAACAAGGAGTGATCTGGGAGTTACTCCCCATTTAATTTGATATGGGGAACATGAGAATCTGGTCCTTAAGACTCCTCATCATGCAGAGTTAAGGAAAAAACATGTGTCTCACAGCTTTTTAATGCCAGCTATTTTAAATGTGGCAACCTTTTTACTTCTGGTCATTTCTGCCTATCAACACCTTTCCCACCTCTTCCCACTGTACTGAACTGGGGGAGACAAAACATCCTTCTGGACTCATCCCAACTACAGACCTTATTTAAAGTTCCTCAAGTCTAGCCACAGCTGAAGGTGTTTTAGGAAAATAGCACAGGCCACTATTCTTATTCTGTAAGCCTCTCCAGATTTTCTTTCTCTGAAATCTCAAGAGGATTCCCAATTTACCTAAATTAACCTCCCTTATAGATTTCCCAAAATAGGACATCTCAAATACTTTTTGTCACTTGTTTCCACATAGAGACCAAACTGTAAACCAGCAAAGACTGAGACAAAGATATTTTTCATGGTCAGCATACAGTAAGACTCTCACAGAAAAAGATATTTGCTCATTTCCGACGCTGTCTTTTTAATCGCATTTATTTAGAAGGCTTTATTTACTGAGAAGCTTTGAGATCTTGTTTAATTTATAGATCTTGTGTAGAACAATAGCAGTGGCTCAGGCTGTGAAATACCACTTTGTTGCTTTTTCCCACTGCTGCCCAGAGCGTGAATGCTCCTGATGGTGCCTATTTGGCTTGAGCATGTCAGACACGGACCAGACAGGATGCTGAAGAAAGAAACTGGTGTCCTTCATTTTCAAGGCCTGGCTCATTACACAGAGTGATGAATTTGCCCTGTTTATAAATTCTGCAGCTACTGTTTACAGCCATACCTGACATGAGCTTGAGGAGATGTGAGCAGAGCTAAAATGATCTTCCAGACAGTTGATGTTTCAGGAAAAACAGTGCATGGAAAGCTTAGAAGCCCAGATGATGCATATACAGTAAATGGCACAAGTGCAAACAGGATTCTTCCTGTTAAGCTCTTTTACACACTGGAGACACTTGAACCAGCTAAAATATCAGGCAAAGCCTGCTGCAGGGGAGGAGCGGGTCAGATGTGAATATTGATCTCTGTCTGAGGCAGCACATTCCCCAGTGTGGGACTGTGCAGCCTCTGCAACAGGTTCCAGTGCACAGCATGGACTGATTTCTGCCAGAGCAACTTCTCTGAAAGCCTCGTCTGCAGTTGGTGGGAGACAGAGATGTGGTACAAGAAGGCAGCAGCCCAGATATTCACAGGTAAAACTGGAAACGCTTCTGCCACCAATTAGGCACTTCATTATTTGTGTGTTTGTAACTACCTCTCTTGGAAATGAGTCACTGACTCACCTGCTCTCATAACTGACCACTGGGAGGTCACTAAAGCAAGATTACCTTCAGAAAGGCATTTCTCTTTCCAGGGCTCAAGTCAATGCTATGGCTGAAAGCTGGCTACCACCAAGCCACGCAGCAGAATGTTGAAACTAGTGACCACTGTGATGGCTGGCCCTCTGCAGAGAGCAGTGACAATCTTCAGAGCTAAAAGAGATAAGGCACAACTCACTGGTATTCACAATACCTGGGTTAAGAATCAAGCATGACCAAAAGGCAGGCTGTTCATTAGCAGAGTTCACTATCTCATGAGAAAGCATTTACATGCAGCTAGGGCAGCTTTGCCCTCCTGGATTTTGCCCAGGACATGCCAGAGACAGCTGCCTGTGCTGGCCCCACACCACCCCACAGTGTCACATCTGGAATCACTCAGGTCTTCCAGGCAAAGATGGTCCTCGGGTTCAGCTCCAGTGCAGCACGAGATCCACCTTCCCCAGGAAGGTGCTTGGGCTGACGGGACTCCCCCAGCCTGACATCTCGCTCCTCCCCACCACAGCCACAGGAAGCGTGTGTGCTTTGCAGATCCTGAGGGAACATAACAATAATTGCTAAGGAAATGTTGGTCACTGCGCTTTCTGTCCTCATACCTTCATCAGCTGGCACGCCATGGTTAAACCTTTGGGTCTGGACAAGCTGAACCCCTCACCTTTGGACTCCTATGATGTTCAGATTGTAGGCCCAGATTCACACCCACTGCGAATTAGAGTAATCTTATTTCCTTTACCTAATGCCATGCTTCTGATACAGGGTTGCAAGGAGAAACAAGCTCTACCCATACCTTCCCTGACACTGTTCTGGGTGTGCTGCTAAGGAGTGGGACAAAGACTTTGGGTCATTGGTCTGGGTCTCTATCCCAGTGATCCCTCCTGCAGAGAGTTCTCGGCTCTCTTGTGAGATCAGATTCTGCAGAATGTAAAGGCTGGATGTCCCATATGAACTATCCTGTTTTCCATTTCTGCTGCCTTTCTGCACTGACACCCTTTGCATCTGTCCTGCAGAGCTTGACTAGACTAACCTTCAAAATAATTATTACTGCTACTAAAGAAAGAGCAGCTCAGAGAATACAGGTCAGGGTTTAAGCCACAGACAGACATTGCCTGTGGATTTCCCCAGTACTCAGATGGAGGCCCAAAACTGGAATAGATTATACATATATTCAGACAGCAGCAGCTCTTACTCAGTTGGTCTCTGGTTTCTGGCACTACAGAGCTCAGCTGAGTTCAGCTGCGCTTTTCTCTCTCTGAGATGTACTTCCTGTTTTAAACACAACCCTGTAGATATCTTATTTCCTTCCCTTGCACCTCACAAGTGAAGCACTTTTCTTTCAGTTGATGGGGAGAAAATTATCCTATGTGAAGCCACATGGGACCCTTGGGTGTGCTCTTAACATTGTGGCTAAATGACATTTATGTTATTTCACATAAATTTTTTTGGGAGTTTTCCAGATAGATTATTTCAGTAATGTAAATAAAACAGGATATTTTGTGTTGCTAGCTATTGTCCTGTAATATTAGGGTTTTTTCCTCAGTGTTCATGATCTGTTGTCTGCATTGGTCTACTCTCATACACCAAAGTTAGAGTTTGAGTCTATGGCTTCCCTTTTCCATAGAAAAGTCTGTTCCTCACCTTAGGGTGTGTATTTCTAGTTGTTTGCCTCTCTCCCAACCTGGAATATCATAGAGCTAATGCCATTTCTACTGCCATTAATGGTTTATCTTTCTGTTCCTCTTGGCTTTCAAAGTGACACAACCTTCTGAAGTTAGGAGGCAGATGCCAGTCTCAGGACATCTATTCCCTTGTGATGGAGACACCTGCAAATGTAATCAGCTACATAAGGGGTCATAGCAAGCTCCTCCTTGAGGAGACAACTTCTCACTGACAAGAACAGGCTGCACTGCAGACAGCCAACATCATCATCATCATCAGGGGTTGGGTCCCTGCCTGTGCCTGCCATAGTCAGCACAAACACTGAACACCGTTTGAAAATAAATCACAAGGATGGTTAAGCATGTAGACTGCACATGCACCCCCTTCATCAGCCCTCGGCCAAAGATGTTCAGCCCCATGAGGAACTGCTGGAGGCTCGCTGGAGGTTCTGTGGGGGTCTGGGATCAAGTCCTCTGTGCAGATGGTCTAACATCCATCTAATATCCATTCCATCTAACATCAAACCAGATTTTCCTGCAACTTTTTCAGTTAGGTTTTCCAGATGAAGAAGCTTCACAGATATCATAATTTGGAGTAAGGAAAGAAGAGTGGGAGGCTGAGCTGCCATCACAGGAAATGTTTCCAACTGGGCTCAAAGAAGTAATCTAGCCCACTCTTCTGTGCAAATGTAACTTCAAAGATACACTTTCTCACATATATTCCTCTTTTCTGGTAGCAATCCCCTCCTTTTTTCCCCAAGCATTCACTTCCAATTTGTCATTATCCTCAATGCTAGAAAACCACTATTGCTGTCATGTTGAATATTTAGTTTTGTTGCTTCAGATGTTTCTGGAAAAAAGATAATTTCTTTAGTTCATTTCTTTAGTAGGTACACTGCCATTATGTCTGTACCAAGAACATCACTCAACACGGTTATTCATATTTCACATGAACAGTGCAAATTGCTGCGTACTATTATATAGCAAAATAACTAGATAAGCACATTATATTGACTATGAAGTTTTTTATTGTTGTGATAAAAAATGAATTAGTTTTGCAATTCAGGCTTTCTCTGTGATTGTTATCTGTTATTGAATAGAGGTTTTTCTTATTATTATCGTTAAATCATCACCTGTACCAACTCTACTGGTTCTGCACCTGGAAACTAATACTTTAATGGAAAGACACATTTCAGGGACTGTCTGTAAGAACCACAGCTATGAGGAGCGTTCCTTTCATTCTACCTTCATTTCTCATAAGCTCTGAGAAGTCATAACAGGAAATAAATGTAAAGGCATCTCAGGAAGCCATTTAATCCATCCTTCTCCTCCAGGGCTGAATTTGAACTGAGAATTTATAAGAAATAATGGAAGGCACCGTAGGGAATTACTTTCTTCCTGAGTCACCTAAATTTCTTTTTTCTAAAGGATTCCAGTGCTTTGGTTTAGATTAGCTTATAAAAGTTCATTTGCTGTTTAGAAGCACTAAAATTATGTTCTTCCTTCTGTTGAAGGAATTCTTTGTTACTGCAAACCTCATTGTACAACTAATATTTTGTCAAGACTATGAAAACATGCAGGTCTTACATAGCAACACCCTAAACCATGAGTGACACCACCATGTTGTTAGGAGACCAGAGACCTTTAGAAAATTTCATGTGAGGGGTCTCCAGCTCATGTTGCTGAGTTTACATACAAAACATTTCTGTCCAATACAACTGATAGGAGTTATTATACACCATCCCATCTTCCTTGCATCAATGTATTGACCTAAAAAAAAAAAAAAAGAGTGAGCTACGCAGACATATGAATGTCTTCTGAAGTAAGATAATAATAAAGTCACTGAAGCCCAGTATCCAGGAGTAATCTGGAAAAAATTGGAAAAGATAGAGTGAGGGCAAGAAATATGATTCAGGATGTGACCCGTGAAAAAGAAAATTAGGGTGTCAGCCTTCATATCCAAAGTGAAGCATCTTCTTTAGGATGTGTCAATTAACTCTCTACAGCCCCTGGTTGTACTGACTGGGTGTGTTGGGGCTGAGTGTGATCCAGTGGGGTACAGGTGTTCAAACTGTAGTCACAGGAAACTCAGTCGTGTTCATATACAGAATTGTACCTATAAACAAAGTTTCCTTAGGTTTCATTTCTGTGAAATGGCCATGTGAAATAGTGAGAGTAGCAAATCCCCCTGGAGAAAACCAAACTTATGCCTACAGTAGATTTTGCAACCAAGAGGGATTGGCTGATTGCCAGGAGGCTCAAAACATTCATCATAGACAGAAAAAGTTCCTTCTGTTTCCAGCACTTGACCACAGATTATCTATGGCTAATTTCCTTAGGCCCTGCTGTGGCTTGCAGGGTCCCTGTCCCCAGCCACTTCCTACCCAAACCTCTTACATGCAGGAAAGAGGAAACACACCCAACTCTGGGACGCACAAAGGGTCCTGCAAGGACTTCAGTCTTTTTCCTGATCATTTCATGGCCCTATTTGAGATTTTAGAAGGAAAAAGAAAACATTCTGTGCTTCCAGCAGAAGGGAAAAAGGACAATACATGGTACAAAGGTGTGAGACAAAAAACTTCTCTGTTGTTTGCAAGTGTACCAGTTAATCTGGTAAAAAAAGTGTTTCTCCTTACTAACCTTATCTCTCAACAAACAGTTGAACTGTCATTATTACTCTACTGTAATTTATAACACCCTTTAAATTTTTTTTAATCCATCTGTTCCTGTAGGGATTATAGGGCAAGCAAACTGATTATCACCTTGCCAACACTTATCATCAGGTGGCTGTGACTGTGTAGATTGCTGTCCAAAGGCAACAAGTACATTAATAGAGAACAAAAGGTATTGTTTTAAAAAACAACAGTTACCATTAAGCCCTCATGATATGGATCAGATAAATCCAGTGATAATGTAGAGATCATGACCTCTGGGCTCCCCTCCAAGCTCATTGCAATTTTATCTTATCATCACTGTATAACCTAATAAATCAGTGTGTGCACAAAAACACATCAGTTAGCATTGCCTTTCCAAAGGATGCTTGCAGCGTTGACTGCTTTAACTGCTCTTAATTGATTCCCTAATTGTTTTTGATTGGTTTAATTGGATATTCAGAGGTTGGGATTTTAAAGAACGCTGGGATGAAGTGGGTTCCTGCATATGAATTTCACCAGCCAGCTGTGTTAGCAAACAGGAGGCAAAACAGATGGCTGGAAAAAAACAGAGGGCTCAAAGCACTGCAGGCTTTCAATTAGCACCTTGAAACTTATAAATGCTTAAATAATGCAAACTTCCACTTCTCCCTAAGAGCAGAAGATCATGACTATTGTGACACTCCAAGCTGTACAAGAGAAAATCTGTACTACAGGACATAGATTTGTGTGTCCAGTCTCTCTGGGTTTTGCAGGATGGCTTCATGGCTATGGGCCCCAAACTCAGGCATTTGATGTTGATTTGCCAGACACTGATCTTTGTTGATTGCAGTGAATGGATTTCAGTCTTGACTTGGAGTTATTGACAGCATCCACTGAAGAGGCAAGTAAAGAGACACAGGAGAAACTTTCTAACTGGAGCTAAACAAAGCTAATATCAGACAGATTTGCAGGGTTTTGGGGAAGGAGAATAAATATTTTTATGTCCTCTTCTAGCATGTCAAGTAAATTAGAGATGGTGCTTATCTTGTTTTCTGTGTTAGTGGAAAATTTTGATAATGAAATATTAAGGAATACATTTGGGATTATCTGATCTTGCTGTTAAGTAGTAACAAAGTAGAAACTACAATATTAAATTTAGACATAAGGCTGTCAGAGACTTGAAGAGACTGTGAAAGAGATAAGGAACAGGTTAACAAATCCGTCTACTGCAATTCAAGAAAGAGTCCGCCACTCCAGCCCATTCCTGGAACTAACAATCCATTCCTGTGACAGAAAGAGATGTTCAAATAAATAAAACAATTTTCACTGAAATGGCTGAAGCATGAGAAGACACTGTTTTTCCAGATTTGCTTTTTTCATTAAGCAGTGCCTTAGAGGAGGAGCAGTAGTGACAGAGAGCCACAACATCTTAGACTATTTCCCTTGAACACATCTTCAGTGCCCTTCAGCACAGAGACACTTCAGCAGAGTGAGGTTCATGCAGCATCTAAATGTATCGAGCATGAAACACTACGCAGAAAGCAAGATTGAATCCTCAACCCTTTCTAGAAATCAAGGCTGGCCTCTGAACCAGCTCAGGTTTTCTCTCATCAAGTCTGAAGGGTTGCTACAAGGAAATTTCCAACCTTGGCATTACATCTATTTTTTCACAGTTGTGTCAATTGGGCCACTGACACATTAAGTAGTTTAGGTTGAAGGGACTCAAATTCATGGCTTTTACTATAATAAAGTACCCAAACCATCTGGCTAAGTCAGGTTCCCTATGCTTTTCAGTGGGATCTGCCCTGATGCAAACAAAAACACAGAACTTGGGGGCCTACAAAGAGAGGATGTTCTTTCCCAGAGTGTTTGGGATGAAATACTCCACATTTAAACTAAAGAGGGAAGTCCTAGGTGAGCCTTAAGCATTGCCATGCATTAAGCGACCACTGAATTTTACATTCTTAGACTTGGCTTCTTAACAACTTTCTCAGATCTAATCCGTCTGGCTGTTTTGCTTTCCCAAAAATTATCAAAAGCCCTGTTTTCTTACTGTAATTAAATTCTCAACAAATATTTGCTTTATTTGCTTAAATCAGATTCCTGAAATTCACAGTGTAGGCAAAATATCAGCAAGAAACAGCTTAGACTAAATAAATCTGAGGGCAATGAATATCAGGGTTATGAAGAGAATCAGATGGTTAGGAATTGAATTGACTTGAATGACTCATCAAAAAAAAAATTAAATAGGAATCTCTAGAGAACTGGGATTTTTAGGGACTTTTGACATCCCATGTTCCCAGTCAGGCAGCTGGCAGCCCAGCGGGTGCTCTTCTCACAGTGTTTTGGGTTGTCTTCTTCCATCTCACTGAGAAAAACAGTACTTGTGGATCTGACAGAGAGGATGTTGATGCCTTCTCAGATCCTTCAGCTGCACTATTTCAAGGTTTCACAGGAATTTGGTTCAATCAGATTATATAAGGGGATGGTTAGCTAGCTTTTACTTTATCAGTGCATTTGGTCCCCCAGCAACACATCCACCCAGGGCTCACTCCCACCAGTAAAATCAGAAAACAGCTGTGTGCTGTGTCTGAAGACCCACAATCTGAACACTCTTATGTCAGACATTTTTACTACCCACTTCTTTCTAGGCTTGATGGAAAGTCTCACCTACTTTTACATGTTACTGTGCCCAATACAGAGTCATCTTTGCTGTTTTCTTGCATTTAACACAACAGAAGACTTGAGCTCTGGATAAATGAGGGCAAATTAGTGCTGTGAACAGGGAAAAAGGGAGGAGAATAATGGGAGAATCTTAGAATTGGATCCACAGAAAAACTGCAGTCCTAGACTTAGAATAGTCAGTTTATTACTGCTTCCTTCTTAGCATATTGTTTTTCTTTCGGTTTCTTCTGAATTCAGGGTCTAGATAAATTAATTTAGTGAACAGATTATATAGCTCAAGATGTTATTCCACTCTCCCCCAGAGCTCATTCAACCCTGAGAGCTCAGTTTGAACTTCTGCAGGAGGTGGTTTGGAGCTGAGCCATCAGATCCTCAGCTGAGGTAGCTGAGGACTCTCCTCAAGACAGCATCTGACAGAAGAGCAGAGTTGAGCAGCAAAGGAGTTGCAATAGCCTGACCCCCCACCACAGCTAATGGAAGCTAATGGAAAATTTGTGTCCAAGTATTTTCTCTTACAATTCTTTTCTATTCGATTGTTTAGAGGTAAGGAGACCCCTATTATTAGTGAAAACTGCCTGCAGAAATACACCTGGGCCTAATTTAATGCATTTGCCTATGTCAAGAGGCACTAAGAGCCCAGTGTGGATAAGCCCAGCTATAAATAGCCAGTCACACATCCAGTTTAAATTTAGGTATTTACTTGTACAACATCTCAGAATCCAACAAAATTCAGCCGAGTTGCACCCAAGGTGGAAGCATTGTGAAAGCAGGGCAGAACTCTGGAGTATTCCCAGATTTTGGCACATCAGCAGGATTATGAGAACTGTATTTCAACAGAATAACACAAAGAGAAACATTTGCAGATACTATTAATGTACTTAACAGCTATAAGCAAAGAGCTCCCACAAAACTCACTAATATCGCTAAGTTTGGTAATTTCTGTTCACAGATATTGGAAACAGTCTTAGCTTATACATTAAGCCTCAGAGCCCTAAACCAGAAATGCTGAGGCTGGAGGTGTTCCTTCTGGGCAAGGCAGAAGGGGCTGGCCCTGCTGTTTGCAAAGGTTAGACACACATCCCTCCTGTCGAAGAGATGTGAGCAAAAGGCAGGTTGGATTCCCTCACCTGGGTGCAGGGACAGTCAGCAGGTCTGCAGATGCTGCAGTCAGAGGCACTGTTCAGAGACAGGTGATGCAATGTCAGATTTTGGCATCCATTTCATTAAAGCTCTTTCTTTACTCATCAAAACAACATCATTAGATACAGCACTGCATATCTGAGTCACCAGAAATGCCTATGTGTGATTTACAGTGCCTTTGTTACAATCTTGTAAACAAATTCATGCTCATAATTACCTTTCCTACAGATGGTAGAAGACTGGCTACTAGTCAGTGGACAAAAGCAAGATCAGCATCACTGAGACCAATTTCCCTTGTACAATCAGTGTGTTTTATCTGTGCACAGGAGGTACCAGTCCATCACCAGCCCCTCTGTGGGGGCTGCTGACAAAGAGGCTAATCAGTCCCAAATCCTGTGGCTTCCTGAAGCAGACACATGACACTGAGGCTCAGACCACCAGCTCTCTTCTCACAAGCCACACAATGTGCATCAGAGGGGTATGATGTTCTGTTCAGAGAACAGAGGTGAAAGGCTCTATATCCTATTACAGATCTCCTGGGCCAGCTAGTCTCCTTGTTTACATTTTTGTCAGAAAAAATCAAGGATGTTTTTACATTTGTGAATGGAAAGGCAGCAAAGGAGTGCATGTGAAGCGGTATTTCTTAGTTCCCCGTCTGACTCAGTGTTGGATAGCAGCCAAGGAAAGAAGGCAATTGCCAACTCTCCAGCTGTGAGACCAGGGATTTCTCTGTCACCTGATGGAAACAATGAGGAATCTCTGTGTTCCTGAAGCCACCTTCTAAGCTGATTGCTGCATCTCGGTGACCATGCAGGTGACCATGCATCTCGGTGACCATGCAGGTCTAGGCTACCACACACAGATCCAAGAGCATGTGCCTCCTGGTGGCTCCAATAAACAGCATGTCTGTGGGGAGCTCTGCAGCCTAGGGCCCTGCGAAGTGGTCTAGGTTTGGAGAACTTAACTCATCAAATTCCCTCCATGACCTTTGGAAACATGATTGTTTTTCACACTGTGGTGTGGGATCACTACATCCTGAGATGCATAAAGATGCCCAGACTCCTATTGCTACTGGAGTAACAAATACTTAACCTGTGAATGATCCTTCTCAGAGTAATCAATATGAGTATGTTGGAAATCACTATAGAATATACTGTGAGTTTAAATTAGCATATGCAAACAGAAACTTAAAAGATTACAATCTGAGTGGATAACTATTCAGGTGCCAGGAAGAAAAAAATTGAATCAACCCTTTGCAAGCAAGGAATGTTTGTAATATGCATGAGTTTTGTCTTTTTGTAATGTTTAACAAGATGTTTGTAATAAGAAATTATTAACCCTATGGAATAGTATATAAGCTTTTGGAAAACCCAGTAAAAGGAATCCTGATCAATGAACTGGAGTTTGTTGCGTCTCTCTCAATCGCCGATATGAGTAACTCATAGAAAAACAGCATTAATGTTTCTATAATGCCAAGTTAAATATAACAAACAGTGTTCTCAGTCTTAGTGATTCCCCCATTTGTGCTGTTCAGTCAGTAGACTAGTTTCAGGTTTGACCTGACTAATTAGCTTTTTCCAAGATGAGAAACAATCCATGTCTGGGTACATTGCTGACCAAGTCTGGATGCAGATTTGTCTTTGTTTTGGGAGTCAGGAGAATCTCTTTGTCTGTCTTTTGTAAGCTCATCTCTAGCTTTGGAAGACAGAAAAGTACATGTGCATGTGATTGCACACCAGCTTGCCTCAATGCCCAAGGACAGTCCCAAGTATGTGTCACTCAATGGGACAGTCACAACCTAAATGTCTGACTTCAAAGACCAGTGCAGTGCTGTGGTATTTGTTGCTGCTGCAGGAAGCTCCACAGCAGCATGCAGAGAACCACGTCTTCTCTCATATGGTCAGACATCATCTATTTCACACACCTGCGTGCAGGTGTTCCTTCTTAGAGATCTTTGGGCCCTCAGTTCCACTCTTCTCTCACCTCTTTGTATGAGAAGCCAACATTTCGGTACAGGACATGATGGACTATGTGTCATAGGCTGTGGAGTCCTAAGGAAAGAGGCCCTCAGACACTGTCCTATGGATTGTACTTTTCTGTTCAACTGCCTCATGGTACAACCTCAGTCCATCTGTGAGAATTATGAAGGAAAAATTCCTTGGGGACAAGCCAGAGGTGGGATGAACTGTTCTGGCAGGGCTGATTTGGACCTAAATACAGTGTAAGTTCTTTTATGCCTGTTGTCTCTCTGAAGGCCTTTAACGCTCTCACTTCACCCATCACACCACAGTCATTTCCTTGAAGGAACCAATTTAAAATGTACTCCCTTCCTTGATCTGAAAAGCAACTCCACTTATTTCAGTCCCACTCTTAATTTTCCACACCCCTGCCTCTTCTCACAGCTGTCCTGTTGCCTCTGCTCCATGCTCTGCCTCCTCCTTTTCTTCAGCTCTTTTGCCTCCTCATCTTCATTGCTGTCACTTGTCTTCCACCACCCTACAGAAATCTTCTCCAACTCCTTCCTCTCCACATCTCAACAGCTGAAGCATTTTTTCTGTTTTGTTGTTGTAACTGCCTGTCGGCAGCATCACAGCACAAAGACTTCACTCTGCTGAAGCATGCAGGAGTTTTGCCACTGACTGCTGACTCTCCCAGGAGAGCAAGATTTCTCCTGAAAAGTTTTGATGATTTCTTTACTTTTCTGCAAGCAAGAAAGGCATGTGTGCAAACGAGCTCCTCCACAGGATTCATCAAAAGCCAGCAGTGGCTGACAAGTGAAATATAATTAAGATGTGATTATAGCGTGAAACTTATAGTTCAGTCCACTTCCTCTGAAACTTTCTGAGTTCTCAAGTTAACTTGTTAATGTGTAAATAGTTTGATATTATGGATCCCAGACCACCTCAGCTGTTTCAGTTAGTTCGTGTGACATTATAAGAAAGGTACTAGAAAGGAATGGCTGCAATCTGCTGCTTTGGCCCAAACATAATCTGCACCAGATTGCCCAAGTTTCTGAACTTCACAGCACCATAAATCTGTGCAATTGTAAATGTAGAGGCAAGACGTATGTAGATTCAATGAAAACACTTGAATTAACATCATGTAATGATAAATAGATTCCCATAAAATCTACAAGAGTTCTCTAGAGAGCAGCTCTTAAACAATGATCAGGAAAAAAAATACCCTATACAGCTAAAAACTTTATATGCTCTATCAGGATGTTTTTGCCTTTTAAATGATATACACTGGGTTATGACTGTGAGGTCTTAGGAAAATTGGGAGTGGAACTATTTAATGCAAAGTGTCCAAAGTCCACCTGAGAACAAATAAAGCCCTGAGGCTCCTTAAAAGGAGGACTGTAAGGTCTCTTTCTCTATATTGGCACTGAAAGACATAGTTAAATCAACTAGAAAAAAAAAAAGCCAAGCTATTAAATATCCTTTCACTTATAGAAAACATTCATCTCTCTGGCTCTTTAGCCACTGCTAGGTAAAGAACTTCATCTGCTCCAGTTTAAGTGGATGGCTGTGTTCTGATTGACTTAAATGGGGAAATGACTGGGCTACAAATGCAGAACAGGAGGAAGCTGATTGAAAATGGCTTCATATTTCTGTCAGAGCAAAGGAAAATATCTGTAAACAATTTCCTTCTAAGGCCTTTCAGAACCAAAGTCATTAATGGAAAGCAACTGGCAGAAAAGCAACAATCAACCCACTGAATGGAGAAAAATAAATAGAACATTTGCACAACCATCTTCCAGGGCAGCCAGTGTCCTTCGCACACCTACATTTACTTTTTATTGCTGTCTAAATGTGAATACATTGAACAAATTCAATTTTCTACTTATTTCTATATCATTACCTTTTCTACCTTCTTTTCCAGCATCACTAAGGCTGCACAACATGTAATAAAGCACTTAGTAAGTTTTGAGTGCTTTGACAATTATTTAATTTTATATCGTTCTGTTGTGTCTGTTAAAGAATCGAGGCACAATGAGTGTGTATCAATATTAATTGCAAACATATTCTGTTTTTTCCTGCAATGTGTAAATGAATGAAGAAAAGATAGTGTTTAAAAGGAAAGCAGTCCTTTCTGCTGTAAAAAAAAAAAAAATAAAATCCTAATGTTCTTATCTTTCCTGTTCTTATCTGGTACAGAGCACTTTCAATCCATCAAGACAGTACTCTTCTTGTCTAATCGAACTTCTAAGAGATAAGAGGTTTTAGAGCTTCCTGACCATTGTTTGAACCTTTTTCTTCCTTGCTCAAAGAGGAAAGTCTTGAAAGTCTCTAAAGCTCCAACTGTAACTAATTAGGGAATCTGAGGAATATTCAGTTCAATGCAGAGGTTAACGAAAAGGAAAACTTCAAACCACTACAGAGATGACCTTAATGGGAGATTCAGATTTGAATTAAAGCTAGAGTAAGCCAGTCACTAGAGATTCAAGCTTCTTTTCTCCTTACTTGGAAAAGTTCAAAAGCCCACTCTTAAGCATTTAAAGAAAAAAACCTCCAAACCTTAAAAGGGTTCCCCATTTGTTATCTATTTTTATCTGATTATTGAGCCATTTTAATGGAGATGAGCAAATGGCTGGGAAATTAGCTGAGTTAGTTGTGTAGACTTACAGCTTGGACCAAAACGGGGAGCGACTCTGAGTGTAAAGGAAAAATTAATTCTGTTTTTTAAATAACTGTAATTAGCTCTTGGAATTTAAATTAAATGCCTCTTATGGCATAATATGACATTCCAGAAAGAGAACATTACATTTGCTGACTTTATTCCTTTCTGATATAATATTATTTGGTTATGTGAGAAGTAATTTTAAGCAAAAGCATGCTTGGCAAAGACCAAAAGACAGTGAACAACAGATTCCAGTTGCATGGTTTTGTTTTATCCCAAGTGACTTTCAGTTCCTTGTAGTATTGACTCAATAGACTAGTATTTAATTAGGGAACCTTTTAAAATTATCACTTCTCGCTGGATTTAATGGCAAATTAAAGAGGGAACACTTCTCAGAATTTAGTTTCCTGCTTTTAAAATTAAATTTTTTCTTGTCCTGTAGAATTTAAAAATGTCATCAGGCTTTTACTGTCTGCATTTTGTTATGAATCACATAAAACTCATTAAACATGGCATTTTTCATCATGTCGTGTATATTAGTGAAATCATTACAAATGTGTTTCAATAAATCACCAGATCAACTGCAATAGAAAAGCCAACAGGAAAGTTAAAAATAACCCTTCTTTCATGGTTTCCCACAGTAATGCAACTGTCTCAAAATCTAGGCAATTTATTTATAGTCCTTTTTTAATAGTAGCTACTTAGTTGAATTTCCGCCTTCATATTTGGGTTGTTTCATCTAGACATGAATATCAGTCCCAGCCTGATTGTTTGGACTCAACTCTAATTTCTCCCAGATTGTCCAAGGAGAGTGTACATTACAGAACTTTATAGCTAAAAAGAAACACACACCAAAAACTGTAGCCCAATAATCTGCACTGAGGCAGGATCAAAAACACTAAATCCTTCTCAGTTGAGGGTCATCTGCCTGTTTGTGAAAATATTCAGTGAAAGGTTTTTCACACATAACTTGCCAACCAGTGTTTAAGAGCCCTTATACAGGTAAAGGTTTTTTCTTTTCCAATATAAAGCCTGTGGTTATGAACAGACTTATTCTCTCTCCTACTGAAGATGGGACACAAGGGTTTCCTGTCCTTCCTCTAGCAATATTAACATAAAAGAACCATGCCATTTTCTCCCCAGTCTTCTTTTTTTAGGTACCAGTTCCTTCAAACTTTCCATATATGTGCTCTTCATCCCTTATCACTGAGGCACCAGGCTTGACCTTCACCAGCTTAGTGAAATTATCTGAACCTTGCTATGACACTCCTAACACTCCCAAAACACCTCCCTGATGAAGAAATGCTGAGGGATGTGAGTTGCTCAGCCTGGAGAAGAGAAGGTTCTGGGAAGACCTTATTGCAAACTTTCGATGTATAAAGGGGGCTTACATGAAAGGCAGAGACAAGGATTTACCAAGGCCTGTTGGGACAGGACAAAGGGTAATGGTTTTAAACCGAAAGGCAGTAGGCTTAGGTTGGACATGAAGAAATTCTTTGCTGTGAGGTTAGTGAGGTAATGGAAGAGGTTGTTCAGAGAAGTTGTGGATGCCCTGTCATTGGAAGTGTTCTAGACCAGGTGGCATGGGGCTCTGAGCAACCTGATCTAGTGCAAGATGTCCCTGCCCATGGCAGGGTGGGGGTACACCCACCCCACCTCTGAAGGTCTCTTCCAACTCAAAACATCCTGTGATTCTAATGAAAACTAGGCAACAAACAGAAATGAATGGTTAGAAAAGAATGGTGTTGGTTCACTTGCAAATGACTTTTTATATTCTTATTTTATTTTAGGTCTGTCATAATCTTCAAATTCACTTTGCTGTACTGCTTTCAATGCCAGTTACTCAAGCCCTACTTTTGTGGGTTTGATCATCATCTCAAATTGTTTCTATCACACTTGCTCTTGGAGAATTTCCACCCATCTCTTCCACCCAATTTGACAGACTTTGTATACCCACAAAGCCCACTGGGCTGTCACTGCCAAAACTGATGGGGTCCACTCATGCTGACAAACCATGGTTCAAAGCCACTGGTGCAATCCCACTGGGACTGCAGAAGTTCAGCTTATTGCAGTATTGGTAACTTATTTATGTGCTGTTCCCTTCTACCTGTTCAGGAGTATGCAGGAGCCTCTTCTACAGCAGGGAAAACACTCAATGGCTTCAATTTTGCTGATCCGGTACAAAACAAGTACAAGGTGATGATGAATATTTTAAGGATCAGGAAATTACAACCTTATTGCATTAAGTGTACAAGGCTTCTAGACCTTTAGAAAATGTTTAGAGAAACATTTTTATGGCAGAAGCTGATCATAGGCACCCAAGGACTTCTTTAGTTGGAAAAAGATTGAGACATAAAAGGAAAGAGGCTTGGTTTTCCTAAGTGCATTTAAACTGTCCTTTTAATAATAAAAAACAGTTGTCTTCAAGATGGGATAACTTTTAAATATAAAAAAATAACACACCACAGGGAGCTGAAAGGAAAAACAAATTTAATTATGTATTCAAGACCATCCAAACCACCCACCCACATAATAAGTGTTTGCTGGCTACACAGACACTCTCGTTGCCATGGCTTAGCCAGTGGTCTTTGTTTGAAAAGTAAACACCTTTGTTAAAAAATAAAAATATTACTTGAAGTGAATAATCAAACTGCTTTGGCAACATCCTGCTCCCTCTGAAATCAGCAGGCCACTTTCAGCAGGATGGGTGTTAAATTTTTGCTCGTCTGATTAACAGAAGCTGGGGTAGCTGCAGGGAGGATGTCGGGAGCTGTGCTGGGCTGACAGCTGGGCGCGCTGATGAGGAGCAGCCACGGCTGGTGAAGGGGCAGGGAGGAAGAGTAGAGGTTAAGTCAGAGGTGGCAGGACTACCAGGAGCGGGCTGTCAGAACCCCTGGATTCCTTGTGGTGAATTAAATGTTGAATTTAGTTGTAGAGACTGTCAACCTTCAGTGCCTGAGAGTTTTCACTGGCATTACTTAGCTTCTTCATATAAATGTAGCTCTTAAGAGCCAATTGTCATTGTCATTGTCATTGTCATATGCCATTTTATCAATGGGCTTAAAAGGAAGCTGCCTCCAGTGCAGTGTGGCAGATGCACATGGCAAAGCAGCCATAAATCACTTTGGCCTGAACAAAATGCTGATTAATATTCAGTCTGTGTGTCATCATACGGGCTGAACCTGCTGGTACTTCAAAATTACAGACGCTGAGAGGCTTAAGATTTCAATGAGCAAAAGAATTAATCTAACAGGGCTGTGCACAAAAAGCCTTTCCAAATACCCCAGAATGAGGGGTTTCATCCTTCTGCAGTCAGCAAAGTTTGTGAATGATACGGGAAAGTTTTGCTAAGTGGGAAAAGACAGGTCAATGCTGCAAGAGAGAGAAATATTGCCTTTTAATCTATATATATGTTTTATCTATGATATTACATATTTTCAGTAGCACGTTTTTAATAATTGAAAACTACCACTGGTGGCAATTGATACCACTTTGGTCCTCAAAAAGGTGGATGCTTTGTTATGGTGCACACAGACTAAAGCATTTTGGAGCAGGCAGTCTAAGGGACCAGTGCCAAGGGCCATTATCTGCAACAACTTCTGAGACAATGCTGATTTCAATTTGTCATGGACATTCCTTGGTAGTCAATATAATCCTGTAGACAAAAAAAAATATCAAAAGTGACAAAACCCATCTTGGAAACTGCCATTTATGGAGCCATGATTTGCAAAAGCAGCAAACACAAGAGTACTGGGATTTGGGGAGTGCGAGATTTTGGAGGTTTGTGAGGATGCTGCACCAGATGAAAGGCAAAAGTAGCAACAACAACAACAACAAAAACAAAAGTCCTGCAATGGCAGGCATTCAAACGTCTTCATACTGAGAGAAAGAGACATCAAGTCCATCTGAAAACTAGTGAGGGGAGATGGATGCCAGCAAAAATAATTACTTTGTAAAGACAGAGACAAGTTTTTGGAAACAAACTGACAGGCTACTGGAGGAATCATCCATTTTTAACTTGCCATGGCAACAGAGTCCAAAATAAATGTCGATGCAAACAAATAGAATAAATTAAAAATAAAAAGCTCTTTACAAACCTAATTGCTTTGGAAGATCCAGGGAAAGGGAAGGCATGTACCAGAAACAGCGCCCTTGCAGCCCTGCATTCCTAAAGATGCAGGGGGCAAACTCCAGATCAGCGGAGCAGTGCCCTACTGAAAATGCATGGTAATTCATTATGATGAATTCATTCCAGTGAGGAAAAAAACACATAGAAATAAGGAATGGAGTAAAACTAAGGTGAACTGGTAGCTCTATATGCTTATCTTGAGTAATCATTCAAAGGGCTGCTTCAGAAGAACCGAGAAGAACTGAGGGTATTGAAAAATATCTTTAACTAAATGAAAGCCATTAGGCACTGCAGCACAGCTTTTCAAATTACACAATGTGATGCTGGTATGGTGATGACTGAACTAAGAGAAATACTGTAGACTGAATGTGTCCACAATGGTCAAATGTCTTCCAGAGGCCTAAGCCAAGCCAAACAGAGGGATATGCCTTCTATTTTTTTCTTTTCCATTCAGGTACATGTGCTCTGTTTTCAGCAGTTTTAAGTTTCCATGTTGCCACAGCTCCTGATAAAAGTAAGGAGCTGAAGAGTGAGGAACACTTTCAAGGAAAGACCTTTTTGCCTTTGCCTGAATGAATTTGCATACACCTTGGGAGCACCTTTCAAGCCCTCTCCTACAGGAAGCCCCTGTTCTACTGACCTCTAGAGAGCTCAGTTTACATTACCAAGGGATTTTCTTCAATTCAGTTGCTTATTTGAAAGATTTCAATTGCTCACCAAAATCCTTCTGAGGTTTATGCATGGTTTGTTTTACCAGGAAACCAGGGTTTAATCTACAGATATATATTTTTATGCCCTAAAATCAGAGATTTATTTGTTTGAGAGAGGGAGAAGGACATTTCATATAACAGATCTAAACAAATATGTAAAGAGCCTGCTGTCATGGTCCATACACAATTAGACAAAGATTCCCTAAGGGATAAGGGAGCATCAGTCTGACCCTGTTAAATTCAACGCTTGCATTCATTCAGTATATGCAATGAAGATGTGAGTATCTTAGTCAAAAGTGAATTAAAGTGCCTTGAAACAGCTGGGCTCATCTGGTATTTTACCAGGCATTCAACCTTGTATAGAACCAGGAGAGCAATGCTAAATATTTTTGTTTAATTTTTTTAATCCTTGTAAATACTCTTATACAATTTTCTGGGAAAACAAACAATATAAACAAAAGCACATAAAACAGACTACAATGAAAATTTCTGGTTCTATATTGAGGCATTAAAATCAATTTATTTTAATATTAATTGCAAACATAGCTCCTGGGTATTCTCCTAAAATCTTCAAGAATCTGGAGAGGAATTTTTATGCCTTGATAGCATAATTACTTTTAGTTTTTTCTTGTAATTCATATTGAGTCTGAGTCAGAAAAAATGCCATCTCACAATACAGCACTGGAGAACTGATCAGGTCATTTAATCCAGAGACTATTTTTGCAGTAATTTTCCATATGATTTTTCCTTCTGGGAACATCTGGTAGTAACTGTATGCTCATCATACCAGGAAACCATCAATGAAGAAGGCACTTGGCCAGACTGTAATATATTATGATAAGTAATAGTCAGAATGTGCCTCACGTTCACATGAATATGGTGTAGGAGGGATGTGTACACAAAGCATCAGATTTGCTCTCTGTGTATCTAGAATGCACCCTCACAAATGAATACAGAACCATAAGGTTTCAAAGACAAAAAGACTTCTTAAACATTCTAGTTTCTCTCCTTGTCAATACAAGATTGCTTTTTGATATACTGTCAGACGTGGGTCATTGGTTTTTTTCCTCCCTCCTTTTGTCTTACTTCACCTGTATGTTAAAATATTTAATTAGCAGCAAGAAGCCTGTGAAACACAGCACTGTGATACTGGAATGCAGCAGAAGCAACCCAGAATTTCCTGACTGTGCTGAAAGGAGCCCAGCTGGTCAGTCCCTCCTGTCCTCTTCCTCCCCCGTCTAAAATCCAACCAGAAGATTCAGCTTTCATGTGCCAAGATTTCTGTCTGTGAACACACACAGGTTTCCAAGTAAAGCAGTGCCAAGCAGAGACTGCTGAAATTAATACAATTAACAGAAATCCAACAGAACACTGACTCCCAGCCTGACTCAAAGCCAACCTGTCCTTTCAGGAAAGGTCACCTCAGCTCCACATGCTGCCGAGCAGTCCACGTGCTCCTGGTGTTTGCCCTGTCACAGGCAGATAGCACGGCTCACATTTCTGGATGCCGTGTGTGTCATGAGCAGGCTCACGCTGGGAAATTACACAGAGCAATCAATATCTTCCAGGTGCCCAACCAGAGCTCTTCTAGCAACTCTGGTGGCAACGCCAGCAATGATCCTGTGTGTGAATGGGGAGTTTGGTCTTGTTGGGAAGCAGGAACCACCACGGGAATTACAAGGAGGGGCAGCATATCTCAACAGGAAAGTCATCCAGGAAGTCTCATTTCCAAGAACCAGCTGGTAAACAGTTTAGAGCACCCTGTTCACATCTGTAACACTCAGCAGTTAATGAGACACTCATGTACCTATAAAGTAACCAATTCAGTCCTGTTTATTTATATCACTGATTGAGCATTTTGTCACTAGCTTCAAAGAGGGAAAATGAGGCTGAGCCCCAGATACAAAACTTAGGGAACATTGGCACTGTAAAGTGGCCTATCTCTCCTGTTTAACAAGCAGTGGTTATGGTTTTAATTTAATATCAAAGGTGTTGGGAGTGGCCATTAATAGGTAATTAGTAGCCTGAAATACCCTAATCTATGAGACTGCTCAGGATTATACTGTAAAGTGAGTCTAGAGCTGCCAAAATGTTTGTTAGACAAGCAATACAGAACCTCAGGGATCTTTCCCACCAGTTCTCCGAAATCACGAGCCACGTGCACAAGGGTGAGTGCAGCTCCCACCCAAAGCACAACCCTGCACTGGGAAACCCTGCTCAGACTGTGAAATGAAGTTTGCTTTTCCGCGCTGACCCAAAGCTCTTACAGCGTAGAGACAGGCAACCTTCGGCGGGGTCCACGTAAGAAGAATACAGCTGCTCTTTTCTAACGGGAGGA
This sequence comes from Bombycilla garrulus, assembly GCA_013400315.1. Taxonomy (NCBI): domain Eukaryota; kingdom Metazoa; phylum Chordata; class Aves; order Passeriformes; family Bombycillidae; genus Bombycilla; species Bombycilla garrulus. Next base: position 1,033,085 of record VXBU01005741.1, read on the forward strand.
AGAAGGAGGCTTTTATGGCTGTCCCTGAAGAGAGCCCTCTTACAATGCTTCGCAGTGTCTAAACAGACCTACGTGCTCTGATCCCACTTGGCAATAATGAAGGACTTGTATTCCTCCGGCTTCGGGGACCAGCTCGGCCGCCAGGCTGCAGATGCCGGCTCCGATTACAGCGGCGGCGCGTTAAAAACCTGTGACATTTAAGCGGGGATGAAAATTAAAATTGTCTTTACCCATTGTCCATGTATTTACCCTTTGCTTTGCTCTGTTTCCATAGCAATGAAAATAAAATGATCACATGTGTCCCTCTCGGAGGCTGCTGGCGGGGAGGGAACGAG